>CAWUDS030003444.1:0-142500 GCA_963859935.3 Lathyrus sativus
TCAAATTTCAATCTCATGAGAAATAACTAAGTGAACCTACTTTTATCATCCATAATAGTTAGAAAATATTTATATCCCATCATAGATGGTGTGGATGGGGGTGGGGGGATATCCATATGTACCAAATCAAAAACATAAGTAGAAACATGAAAAGAAAGGGAACATGGAAGTCTCTTTTGCTTAGCATAGAAACATACATCACAAGGAATAACAAAATGAAATCATTTATGTAATTGAATCATTTGGTATATGAGGGGTAGCCAAGTCTTAAGTGCCAAAGATTACAATTTTGAGGTATGTCTAAAGAATGATTATGTAAGTTATTTATAGAATGAGTGGATGGAGTTTGATACAAGGTAATTGGGTTAGAATCTAAGATATAGATTCCACCCTTCAATCTAGTTGTGCCAATCATCTTCTTGGAGTGAGTATCATATATTATACAACCAGTATCATTAAACATCAATTGGCAATTCAAAGTTTTGATGAACTTGGGAACAAATATGAGATTAAAAGAGAAATCAGGCATGTATAAAAATATCAATGATTTAAAAATATTGATAAAAGTGTATGGTTCCAACATAATTAGGAGTGACAAGTGCTCCATTTGGATATTTGATGGTTATTAGATTGATTCTTTTGATGCACTGAAAAATATATTGTGTGACACACATGGTGAATTGCACCAATGTCGAGTATGGAGTTTTCAGATCTAGGATAGTGAGGAACAATACATTTGATACTTGGAAAGAAGAGGTTACTTGAATGAGAGTCAATAATGCTTTATGTTGGTCTGGTGTGAAGAACGAGTTACCTCAAACTTTTTCATTTTATCCATTGAAATCTGTTTGAGATTCCTCTACTTGTCAATAATAGCTGTAACACCCCCCTTTCTATACCCCCAAATAATGCAATTAATCATTTAGGCACGCAATCAATATATCATCAGAGTAAATTCATAATATGGTATAAAAGGAGCACATCACATTATACAATGATTCAACACACACACAACACCTGCTCAACAGATATGCAACAACGGGGCAACACCCACAATGAGAATATTTAGAACATAGGCGGAAACATCTAAATATTTCATAATCTCTAAAACATGTATTCACATACATATACTTCATTCGAGTTGATTCATAACATCATCAATATATACAATATTCAACCAACATGTTAACATAAACATTCATCAGCAGATACACACACGGATGTATCACAAAAGAATCAAAATAATCCCTAGCTACCCGGTGCTACATATCAGAGACGACCGACCGAAAAGGAATGAAGTCACGCTTAACAAAAATATCTCCAGCCAACTAATCTGCAATGTCTCATAGAGCATTATAAAACGGCAGAAGGGTGAGAAACATATCATAATATGCATATAAGCACATATATATACATATAACAATTACGCATCCTCCGCGTTCTCACCACAACTCACCTCACCAATCCATACATCACAATGTATCCACACATGTATCTTTATATAAATAGAACACCAAGCATACACAATATGCGTCATCAATGTTTATATCAATTCATAAACACACACATGCATAAATATATATATATTCGCGACGCGCACACACACACACACACAGATATATATATATATATATATATATATATATATACACTATGCCAAAAATGGCCTTTAGCAGCGCTTTTTTTGACCTTTAGCAGCGCTTTAAAGCGCTGCCTAAAGTGGCGCTGCTAAAGGTAAAGCAACGCTTTTTTTTTATGGAAAAAGCGCTGCTAAAGGTATCACTTTTAGCAGCGCTTTTTTACCCCTTTAGCAGCGCTTTCAAAGCGCTGCCTATTCTCCCCCCCCCCCCTCCCCCCTGTAGCAGCGCTTTATGAAAGCGCTTTTGTAGACCACCCTTTAGCAGCGCTTTTTTAAAGCGCTTTCTTAGACCCCTCCTTTCCTAACCTATAGCAGCGCTTTTTTATGCCTATTTTTTCTCCCTTTAGCAGCGCTTTCTTGTAAAAGCGCTGTCTATACTTCACGTTTTTTAAATTTTTTTTTTTTTTTTGAAAAAATCACATTTTTTATATATTTTTAGACAAACCTGCTTATAACAATTAAATTCCCTGCTTATAATTCAGGCTTTAAACATAACTTGGCCTTTAAACATTGTAATTCAACACTTGGCCTTTAATTCAACACAATATAACTAAACATTGTACATTATACAATAACACTTTGCAATTTACACATAATTAACTCAAGTATAATTTACACATAATTTAAACATTGTACATTATACAATATACAATATACAATATACAATTTACACATAATTACAAATCCAATATACATTATAGAATTCTTAACTCAATCATAAATTGACACCATTCTTCCTTAATTTCTTCCAGTTTTACTTTCGAGTACGTAGCGCATCTGAATTCATCAAAATACTACATAATATAACAGAACAAGCACGATTTAATACTAATTACTCAGATGAAATATTAGTTAATTATCAAAATGAATCATATAACTCATGAATTGATCCATACCATGATTGGAATCTCTAATTGACCAGAAAGAATGATTTCCTTCATAAAGCGCAGTACAAAATATCCGCAGTCAATCCCACCACGCTGACGAGGACCACTGTATTAGGAAAAAAGCGAACGAACATTTATCAGGATATATAGTTTAAATAGTTTTTATAAGTAGAACCACTATAACAGTCAAACATGGGAAAATATACCTCCACTTTGATCCAGTTGATGTTGCTAGCCCTGCTTTTTGGCACTGTTGCATCTCTCTGTGCTCTGTATATTTGTATAACTCTAACATATATAAACACATATTTAGAACAATGTCACATAATAAATAAACATATATAATTATTCAGAACACTATACATCATCACTTACGTATCAACCATGTTCTTCAGATTTTCATATTTGTTTGTATCGCCATCCAATGAATCTATATAATACACTATTTCTTTAATCGGATTAATTGCGACCAACAACCAGTGACCACTATAAAATAAGACAACAGTTTAGACGGAAATGTTATATAATATGGCAAAAATCGAACAATTATAATAAATGAATTTAGAATAAAAACTAACCCATGGGCCAGTATTATATGGCAACATAAACAACTTCTCCGTATTCGCACCCATAAATCTCTGGACTGTGTACTCTTTGACTGCTTCTGGTGTCTGGTCTATTGTCTGTGAGTTGACACCGCTAGCAGATAAGAATGCGAATATTGAAGTCAAATCAGCGGGGACCAACATCTTGTCATACAAGCGCCTAAAAAAAATATAATCAACATTAGATTATTCAGTTAAACGAGCGAATTTTAAAATGTTCAATTATCTAATTAAAATGGATTGAAGTACCTGATGTAGGTATGCATAACCCCGACGCCCAATTCTAAATGTTTGAAAACCTGGTCGAAATCCTCCTTAGCAAGTGTTTCGGAATATTCAAAACCGAAAATACCTTGATCCATATGTATTAGACGGATGTTGCCCTCAGGCACGTCTGTTGTCCCTACATATGTTTGAAGGCACGACCTAAATTGAGGAACAAATGCTCTTTTTGTCTCGACCTTTTTTTTGGGCACCTTGGAAGTTTCAGCATGTTTCCCTTGCTGACTTGTTGCGACTGCTGATCAAGAACCTAAAAGTCATATATAAGTTCAGTAAATAATTTATAATAAAATAATCACTTAAACTGTAGTACTAGTACCTGTAACTTTGATGCAGCTGAATCGGTATCCCGCACAATAATTTTATCATCTTTTGTTTTGGATTTTGTGGGAGTCTAAGATCATCATGTCAATAAGAAAGTGTAAATGTCAGAATAACTTTCATGTATGGGTAATAAAACATTGGAATATTACAAGGTTCAACCTACCTCATCATCCATGAAAATGAGATTCGCCGGCCATGCTACATAAGCTCCTATCGCGTCTCCCACCACTGTTGCGTCTGATACATCGTCTCGCATAGGCAACAACACCCCCCCTCTAATGCAATATCAACAGATACTTTCAAAAATCCAGCAGGGAGGGGTTTATGGTGAAGTAAGTCTCCCAGGGTGTTATGCACCTTTCCCTTGCCAACCATGCGATAAGTCGGCGACGATAAATATAGTCGACAAGGTGAAATGCCCTAAACAAATAATGATCAGTTAATGTGTCAATTAATAAAAATGTGCTAAATTAATTTCAATGTAATATATACAATTACCTCTGGAAGCTTCTGCGGACAACCGATACTATCTTTGTCACTAGTAGCTTTACCCGGCCTCTGGAGCGCGCCTTTCGGACATGTATCTCTCCTTATCCTTCTGTAATTCACGAATTTGAGCTTTCATTTCCTCCAAAGTAGCCATCACTTCTTTATTGGTTGGATTTTTTTTCCTTGGGCTGCTTATACAGTTTGGATGGAGTGACACCAAATCCCTTGCCCCTCACACGCCCAGAGTACTCAGGAATATTCAACACCCGACTCAATAAACTCCTGCAATCATCGTCTTCAGCAGGAGTTATAGTCTGGGATAGGGACTCCTGAAATATAGATAAAAGCATATTTAAATATTTTATACACTTTGTTCAAACACTTTATTCAAAAACTAATGTTGTACTTACACATTGTTCAAAACACTTGTTGAACTTCTTCTTGGACGACTCCATCTCTTCCCACCCGGGCAGCCTTCCATACGACATGGTCCGGAAGAGATGTCGCATCACTTTTCTCCTCTTCCAACTACGCATTAAGACGAACAATAAAGCATTATATCCTATTATGTATACTTACTATTTTTTGTAAATAGATCATATTAAAGCATATATATGCACTTACTAATTTTTGTTCTAAGCGTGCATATCCCAAACGCCCCTTTCTATATGGATACGCAGGGTTTGATGCCCGTTCCCGATTTACGCCACTCTTAACCTGAAAAAACAAGTTTTAAGTCATATCAGGTTTGTTTGTGGAATAGGTATATATACTATACATTGTACATGATAAGTTGTACTTACTTCAAATTCTTTGGTTCTTCGCTTCGCAACAAATGTCTCCCATTCTGCATCCGAAATCAAATCAGCGTACTTCGTTGGACGCTCCGACTCTACAAAGTTGCCATCAGAATCTTTAAGATATTTGTTGGTTAAAAAACGCTCTAAATCCCCTCAAGCGTTTTCCGGCAACTGAATACAATATTTTCTCCTAGAATCCTCAATATTAAAAGATCTCTGCAAACAAATACACATACATATAACATGTTAATATAATTAATTTAAAGATGTAACTGTCAACATAATTAAAAATGATCAAATCTCATACTTGAATCTCGGTCCAAATTTTATCCTTAGCCGCTTTTAATGCAGGAATTCTCCAGTTATCGCAAGTAATCGGAACTTGCGAACGTACAACTGCTCCAATATAACTTGTCAGCAGCGCACCATTAGGCTCAACCAACTGATCTCTTTCATTCCAATGGACATCGTACTTTACACCTCTATCTCTCGCACGGATGATACTTTTCATTATCGTTATGCCTCTTTTAATTTCGCCTTCAACGTCTTTGGGTGTTTCTTTTCCATCATGTGATGTTTCCTCGTTGCTGGCCATAATATACCTGTACTTCAGAATAACAACAACAACAACAAATATCAACAACAATAACAACATCTATATCAAATATAAACCATCTATACAAACCATCTATATAAACTATCTATATCAAATATAAACCCACAATAACAACATAAACCATCTATATAAACCATCAAATAACAATAACAAATATAAACCATCTATACAAACCATCTATATAAACTATCTATATCAAATATAAACCAACAATAACAACATAAACCATCTATATAAACCAACAATATCAAATATCAAATATAAACCATCTATACAAACCATCTATATAAAACTATCTATATCAAATATAAACCAACAATAACAACATAAACCATCTATATAAACCATCAAATAACAATAACAAATATAAACCATCTATACAAACCATCTATATAAACTATCTATATCAAATATAAACCAACAATAACAACATAAACCATCTATATAAACCATCAAATAACAATAACAAATATAAACCATCTATACAAACCATCTATATAAACTATCTATATCAAATATAAACCAACAATAACAACATAAACCATCTATATAAACCAACAATATCAAATATCAAATATAAACCATCTATATAAACCATCAAATATAAACCAACAATAACAACATCTATATCAAATACAAACCATCTATATAAACTATAACAAATACAAACCATCTATACAACACAAATATAAACTATAACAAATATAAACTATAACACAAACCATCTATATAACACAAATATAAACCATCTATATCAACTATAACAAATACAAACCATCTATATAACACAATATAAACCACCTATATCAAATATAAACTATAACACAAACCATCTATATCAAATATAAACTATATCAAATACAAACCATCTATATAAACTATTTTACATCAACAACAACAACAATATCATATATATCTCATATATCATATTAACACAACAACAACTAACACAACAACAACAAAAACCATCATTGAAAAGATAAAAACCATCTATATATCATCAGAACAACAATGGTGAAAAGATAAAAAAAAAACAAGAAAAGCAGAGTAAAGCTTCACGTACCGTAACAATGGTGGACCGGCAATGCAGACGGATGGATGAACTCAAAAACGGACGGTGAACGGTCGGTGATGGTCGGAAGGATGATCAGACGGAAGAAGTTGATGGTCGGACGATGAACAGTGGTTCGTTCGTTCGTTTTCGTTCGCCATAGAAAGAAGAAATGTGTTGCGTGACTGTTCTAATTCTATTAAAATTCTGGAGGGTATTTTAAAATTATAATATGAATACCTATAGCAGCGCTTTTTAAAGGCCTTTAGCAGCGCTTTTAAAAGCGCTTTCATAGGGTGCCTTATCAATTCCATATAGCAGCGCTTTATATAAAAAGCGCTTTCTAAGGGTCCCCCTTTAGCAGCGCTTTTGAAAAGCGCTTTCGTAGGCCCCCCCTTTAGCAGCGCTTTTTAAAAGCGCTTTCTTAGGCCCACCATTTAGCAGCGCTTTTTTAAAAGCGCTGTCTTTGGTAGGCGCTTTTTTTCTTTTTTTTTTACTGGCCCTTTAGCAGCGCTTTTGTATAAAGCGCTGTCTTTCTATGCGCTGCTAAAAGTGATTTCTGGCGTAGTGATATATATATATATATATATATATATATATATATATATATATATATATATATATATATATATATATATATATATATATATATATATATATATATATATATATATATATATATATATATATATATATATATATATATATATATATATATATATATATATATATATATATATATATATATATATATATATATATATATATATATATATATATATATAACTTCAAGCATCTTCATTCATACCAAACATCACAATTCCCATTAACTCAATAAACATACACAACATGTTTATTCCATCACTAATTCACATAAACATCTACATTCATCTTTTCATGTTTATTTCACCATACATCATATAAATATGACAACATGCAACTCATAGAGACCGACACACGACTCTATGCAGATGCAAATACGGTACCGACTCATTTCAGCAGGTTCAATTGAAGAACCAAAAATAACCATCGCTCACACCCCACATGGGCACACGAGGTTCTGCAGATTCTACGCGGAATCAAATATAATCATCACAATATACGAGGTTCTGCAAATCCACCGAGGGATCAATATATAACCATCGCTCACACCCCACAAGGGCACACGAGGTTCTGCAGATTCACCGAGGAATCAATCAACACAAGAATGCATACCATGATGGTTCACATGCAACATGACTCATGAAACTCTTGAAATGCACACATGTTTACAAACATACTCATGCATTCGTCACATTCATCGCATATATTCATTATGCACCCTCAATATATACATATAACAATTATATGTATATATATATATATATATATATATATATATATATATATATATATATATATATATATATATATATATATATATATATATATATATATATATATATATATATATATATATATATATATATATATATATATATATATATATATATATATATATATATATATATATATATATATATATATATATATATATATATATATATATATATATATATATATATATATATATATATATATATATATATATATATATATATATATATATATATATATATATATATATATATATATATATATATATATATATTCATTATTTCATTCACACTATTCAAACATGGTTCACATTTAAAATCATTCTCATCAATTCAAACAAATGCACAAAATTTGCCAAACAGCCACATTTCACAATCTAGGATTCACGCCATACGGCTACCCACAGCATACATAACAACATATAATTAATCATCTCAGATAAGGAGTGATCGCAATCAAACCACACAACCAACCCATGGATGGAAAACACAAGAAAGAAATCATGCTGCTACGTTCCCTAACCTTCGCCTGGCGAATCCTCTAGCGAATGCTCGCTGCCATTCACCTGGCGAACTCGCTGGCGAAGCCTAACAGAAGCTACTGCCATAGGTTCGCTGCCACGTTCGCTGGGATTCGCCTGGCGAACCTTCGCCACCACCTTTGCCTGGCGAACAAGCCAGCGAAGGCTGATCTTGGCCACTGCCATAAGTTCGCTGCCCACTCGCTGGGATTCGCCTGACGAAGCTTCACTACCACTCGCCTGGCGAATGCTGGCGAACCTGCGGAACCAAAAAATCCCAACTGTTCCAAAAATCACCAAAACCTCAAAAATCGACCGATTAAATCCGAACCAGTTCCAGTAGTATAGCCCACTCGTCACCCGACTAAACTACACCATCTATTCCAGATTCTAACCGATAAAACTCAATTTCTACCGATTAAACCAACTTCGACCTAGGAATGGAAAACGTAGAAAACAATCCAACAATTTCAATCTAGCAGATATATGATCACATATATTATTAAGATGATAAAACTTCTCACCCTTACCTGATTAATCGTAAGCTAAGGTTGATTCTTGATGATTCTAGGTTTTCCTCTTCTTTTCTCTTCTCTTTCTCTTCTCTTTCTCTTCTCCTCTTTTCTTTCTCTTCTATCTTACTATCTTTCTCTTTTCTCTCATATACTCATATTCTATTTTCTTTCCTCTCAAATTCTTGCCACACACTTACCAAATTAATTCTCACAAAATATTCTAACTTAACATTACTACTAATGTCTAAAATACCCTCCAACCTATTTTTACCCGAAACTCACAAAGTCGACAAAAATAGCATAACATATTAACACGTAAATTCCACATTAAAAAATAATATTCATCCAATTAAATCAAAAAGGACTCAATAAAACGGGAATGATCGAAATCGGGGCGTTACAACTCTCCCCCACTTTAGAAATTTTCGTCCTCGAAAATATTACCTTATTCAAACAACTCCGGACACGACTCTCGCATCCTGCACTCCAATTCCCAAGTCATATTGCCTTCCGCAACACCTCCCCATGCTACTTTCACAAGCACAATTTCCTTGTCTCTGAGCCTCTTAACTTCACGGTCCAAAATCCTAATCGGTAAAACCTCAACCGTAAGGTTATCTCTTACCTCAACCTCATCCATAGGAATAACATGTGACAGATCCGAAATATACTTCCGAAGTTGCGAAACATGGAACAAATCGTGCAAATTCGAAAGGTTCGGAGGCAACGCCACACGATAAGCCACAACACCAACACAGATGGTTAGGTTTTCCTAGGGGGGCGCCGATTTGGAGCTTTGAAGGGGGTAGTGAACAGTGCTTCAATTTAGGGTTTCTGGAAGGGGGCGGCCGTTTTTGAGAGGTGATAAACAATTTCTTAGGGTTTTTTTGCACAATGAAATTACCCCCCTCTTTATATCTCATTCTGTCTTCCCTCTCTCTTCCTGCTCCTTCCGCGTGTCCCTTTCTCTCTCAATGGACTGCCAATGAATTGGGCCGAGACACAGGCCTTCAAAATCTATTTCTTTCTCTTTTTTAATTAATTTCTTTTCATTATTTTATGAACATTAGAGCTAATTACAATATAAACTAAATATAACTTTAATAAACATTAACCTAATATAATTAAATAAATATTAACAAATATATATAAAAACAAACTTAAAACTTATAAAAAATAATTATTAACAAAAATTATTAGTAATATTTAAAAAAAAAAAAGAAAATAAAAAGTTTAAGAAATTAAGAAAAATAATATTCACAAAAAAGTATTAAGCCACGTGTCACACTTTAATTGGTCAAAAAGATAAAGTTCTAAAAAATCAACCAATTGTGAGCGGACACGTGTCTAAATAACAAGAAAATAAGCGGGCAATGTAAAACATGAAAGAATAATAAAAACAAAAATATTTGAAAATGGGTAGGACAAATTTAGGGTATGACACTTGGCGAGCAATCTCTTCCCTTTCACCCGTAGTTAGTCGAACTACGTTGACTCTGACTTTCCCATTGCACGAGGGAGTGCGTAGGCACAGAGCGGCGATGCTCTGCCGACTCACTTCTCTTTTCTTTTTTCTTTTGTCCCTTTGGCCTTTAGCGTAGATAGATTGATCACCCTTTTAGATAGACAATAATGCGTGGATCCCGTCGAGTACGACGAACGTGAGGGGTGCTAATACCTTCCCCTTACGTAAACGACTCCCGAATCTAGACACAGTTGCGATGACTTTGTCTTTCCCTTTTTCGTCAGGTTTTTCCGATCGTTTCCTTTCCCTCTCTGTAGGATAAATAACGAAAGGTGGCGACTCTTCTGTTTTCCGCCGATTGTTTTTCGCAGTTGCGACACATAGCTTTCATATTAGACTTCATACAAGATACCATCAATTCAAAACTCCCCCCAATTAAGTCAGCCTCCTCTCAGGCTATAATAAACCTTCAACTTCACATCTTGGGCTTTGAACAAGATACAAATAAAAATTTTAGCTTCACATCTTGGGCTTTGAGCAAGATACAAATATTTTAGCTTCAACATCTTGGGCTTTGAATAAGATACTCAAATAAATCAACTTATCCCCAGAGATGAGACATTGAGTCATCCCTACAGGAAGATATCTCTTATATACACCACAATTCAAAATAAAACATTAAAAACTTTTTCCATATGAGTAATGTAAGTGGCACATTTATTGATTCAAAATCCAAGCTAGAGTCCTTCTCTTATCATGGTCCAAAACTTTTATTTCATCTAAGTGATGTAAGTGGCACACTTGTTAATACCATATCCAAGTTAACGTACCTCTCTTAGCATGCAAAGACTCATAAAGGAAGATGTGGCATTGATTAGGATTCTTTAACATCCAAGTTCAAAGCTTCTTACCGTATGATATCATTATCAAATGTTTGTGATGAATAGGTGGGATATCTCCCCTAAGATGACAATTTGTATCTTCTCAAAAACCTAACAAATCCAATTTGTATCTTCTCGATTTCCTTTTGAGGATACATAGGCATAAGTTTATGAAATCTTAGCGAGCATACATCTTTAAATAAAAACCCCTTTAGGTCCCCATACCTTTCATGAAACAAAACCAAAAACATCTCATATTATTGTTCTCGCCCATAGGTTAAAACATTCCCAAATCGACAGTAAACAACTTAAGTAGATAATTTAACTAAATAGTAAAAATGTACAAAAGGTTCCTATAGATACAATAGATACTCAGGATGTTAATAGCTTTCCTTATTATAACCAATCTCCAATTCCATATCTCTTTGCATTTGTAGGGATAACACTTGCACGTAGGGTTAGTTTAGACTTCTTCCCCTTCCTTTTAATAATCATAAGATAAATATTATAAATTCAAAAGTGGCATAAGCACGGTTCACGGGAATCTCACCATCTCAGGATTGGGTGGGGTCATACAAATCGGTCCACAACAGACAGATTTTTGTTTTACCATATGTGTACTTTTCTCACTTTTTAAAAATAAAATTATAGAACATTTGTAACTTATATTTTTTAGATCAGAACTTTATTTATCTTCATTCCAAGCATATTCTAGAGAGAGAAACACAAAACCTGAGGGGCAGAAGGTAAGAGCTTCTATCTCTTGTTGTAATCATTTGATACCTTATGTATTTCATCTAATCTATGTATTATGAACTAGTTTTGATTCAATATTGATGTTGTCTTTGATTTCTTACTTGTGGGTCTTGACAAAACCTTTTTCAAATCTTAGATCTTAGATATTCATCTATCAATGAGCAAACTTTTGAAATAGTCTTGTAAGTTAATATTCACTTGTATCTTCTATTTTACTGTGTTTATTAGTAGCATGAGTATGACCAATACAATATTGTAAGGATGCGTGATAATAGAGATGAAGAACTAAATTAGTTGAATGCATGTAAAAAAATTTAAGTGTATGTACGTGTTCTGATTATGGCGTTTTATATGAATCAATCATGAAACTGATATGGATGTCATCTTTGTTTACCCTTTTATGTTTGATTTGAACCGCTATAGAAATATACTCTTCAAATCTGGATCTAGGATTATTATCTGTTAGGTTCTAGACTCTAGACATAGATTTAGGCTTAACATTTGCTTGAGTATTACTTCTTAATGCTCTGTGTTATTGAGTTGCGTGAGACAACAATAATGAGACAATACGGTTGTTCTCTCGATGTTGTGTTATACATAAACTCTATCATGGGTGATACACGAGTATATTAGATGAATGATTGATTTGTTTTTAAATGGTTAGAAAAATGCACGTGTTATCAATTAATGAGATATAATCCCAACAAGGCTCCATTTATTTTATGTCTTTACTTTATATTTTCTGCCTTTATTTATGGTATCTTTAATCTTGAACCAAAATTTCACAAGAATCTTAGAAATGTAGAGACCGTTGAATGAAATTCTTTCCCTTGCACCGATCCCTGTGGAGACGATATAAATCCCAGAGGGAATCCCTTCAAAACTAAAATTTTGCTTCTTGCAGCTTTACTGCACGAACGAAATGGCGCTGTTGTCGGGGATTGGTGTTTAGATATTGAATTGCATTGCAATAGTTTCTATAATTTTGAGCTTTGTACAGTTGTTTATATTGTATATATACTTTTTTCATTTCACGTTTCTCAAGTGTTGGTTAGGTATGAATGATGATAACTTCTTCTAGATTTGTTGTTATTTGTATAAACATATCGAATGAAGATTCTCCCAAGTTTGGAGTGTGATGGTAGGGTGTTGAGTGTGTGAATGCAAGCAAGGTAAATTGTACATCTTTATAGAATGTTAGAATGATTTAAGAATTTTGTGCAAATGTGTATTCTTATTTAATATTGTAACTTGTTTGAATGCTTGTTTCACTTAGGTCCAAAAGTCACAAATTGTGAGAAACCTCCATTGTTTACTATATGCTAGGATGACTGATAACTTTGTTTAATTCGTTTGATTCATGCTTAATATTTTGACTATTGTGATTTTTTGGAAGCATTAGAAATGATCAAGGTATTTGTTTATATTGAGCACAACCATATACGAAAGTAACTTACCCATGAGTAGTGAGATTTTGTTAACCGCTTTGAGCCTTAACAGTTTAGATCTCGTTTTAGTGATGAACTTGGTTTATGTACATAATTTGAAAGTTTAGTTCATCATTGAATTTTGTGAGATTCTAAAAAAATTTCTTGAACCTTTGAACATTGTTTAAATTGGTTTCTTTGCCATAAAAGGCAAGAAGCATTCACTTGAGGTTTGTTTGAATTCAAGTTAGGGAGAATGAAAAGAAAAAAATGTAGGTTGCTAAAATTTTTGAAATATATCAAGTAAGCATAGAAAAAGTGTGAATATGAATGTGAAAAAAAAGAATGCTTATTTGAAAAAGAAAAATAGAGAATGAAATAATTGTGCAAAAGGAAGTTTGAGAAGGATTACAATTGAAAAAAGGAAATGGTGAAAAGAAGTTGGGATGTATAAATAACTTGTATAGTGAGTGTCTCTTTTGCATTGGTAACTTTGATTCAATGACATTTAGAAATGTCCTTTTGTTGTGAACTCGACCAAGCTACAACCTTAAAATCCCTTTGTGATCTTTTTGCTTCCATGATTTTATGTTTTATTGATTAGATGAATGTATGAATTGGATTGTTACTTGCATTGTTTGTCAGGTGAGTGAAATTTCCCCCGCGGTTGCAAACACGTTAGTTTCTTCATTCTTATTCTGAAGAGGAGTGTTAGAGTAATTCAAGTATGAGACTTTAGTTGTTTTTAGAAACATTGCATGATATTTGTTTAAGAACTAAATTCTTTATCATTTTCTGATTCTATTGAGTGGTGAACATTGCTTGTGCGCATTCTCATACTTGAGAAAATCCTCTTGTTTAAGCAAATCTCTCTTGTTTGAATTTGAACAGTTAATCCTTTCTTGGTTGAATCTTATGCTAGAGAAAATCCTCTTGTTTTAGCAAATGTTTCTTGTTTTCATGAGGGGCATACTTTGCTTGAGGACAATCAATTACCTAGTTGGGGAGAGTTTGTTAAGTGCAAATTTTGACTTAAATTGAACCATATTTCTTGGAATTTTTCAACTTAATTCTCATGTTTTAATGGATTTTTCTTGTCCCTGTGTGATTCTTCAATTAACTTGCAAATACCTTTTGATTCCTTGACGTGTGTGTTACTCTGCAGGGTTTAGGCATAAAACATCAAAGATTAAGACACAAGTTAATTAACAAGGAAGGAAAAGAAATGATGCAGAATCAGCATGTTCCCTGTGTGAACACCTGCCAGGTAAAAGCGAATGCTCGCTGTGCAAGATCGTAGCGAAGCCCCAGGGAAATTTCTCAGATTAGAGGTAGTAGGAAAAGGATCCAAAGTTCGTTGGGAGAAGTTGTAGCGAAGCAGTTCGCAGTGCGAAGAAGTGCTCGGACTGCAAACTCAAATATTTTCCAGGGGGTTTAACTGTTCAGAGACACTTCAAGTGCCTAAAAGTGGTGTTCATTGGGAGAAGAAGGTGTTCACTTGGCGAACAGGACATATTTTTGTTTTACTATATATGTACTTTTCTCACTTCTTAAAAAAAATTTGTAGAACTTTTGTAACTTATATTTTTTAGATCAGAACTTTATCTCTCTACATTCCAAGAATATTCTAGAGAGAGAAACACAAACCCTAAGGGGGAGAAGGTAAGAGTATCGATCTCTTGTTAGGTTTAGATGTAATCTTTTGATACCTTATGTATTTAATATGATCTATGTATTATGAACTAGTTTCGATTAAGTATTGATATTGTCTTTGATTTCTTATTTGTGGGTCTTGACAAAACCATTTTCAAATCTAAGATCTTAGACATTCATCTATAAATGAGCAAACTTTTGACATAGTCTTGTAAGTTGATATTTACTTGTATCTTCTATTTTATTATGTTGACTAGTAGTATGAGTAGCATGAATAGGACCAATACAGTATTGTGAGGATGCGTGATAATAGAGATAAAGAACTATGTTTACTTACATTTGGAAAATTAGTTGAATGCATGTAAAAAGGGTTAAGCGTATTTACGTATTCTGACCATGGCGTTTTATATGAATCAATCATGAAGCTGATATGGATGTCATCTTTGTTTACATGTTTATCTTTGATTTGAATCGCTACAAAAACATACTCTTTAGATCTGGATCTAGGATGATTATCTGTTAGGTTCTAGACTCTATACATTGATTTAAGCTTAACATTTGCTTGAGTATCAGTACTTAATGCTCTGTGTTATTGAGTTGCGTGAGACAACACCAATGAGACAATACAGTTGTTCTCTCGATGTTGCGTTAGACATAACCTCTATTGTGGGTGATACGTGAGGATATTAAACTAATGATTAATTTGTGTTTAACTAGTTAGAAGAATGCATTTGTTATCAATTAATAAGATCCAACCCTAAAAAGGATCCTTTTATTTTAAATTTTTACTTTATATTTTTCGCCTTTATATTTTCTGCCTTTATTTATGGTATCTTTGATCTTGCACCAAATTTTCACAACTAGCTTAGAAATGTAGAGACCGTTGAACGACAATCTTTCCCTTGCACGGATCCCTGTGGAGACGATATAAATCTCATATGGAATCCTTTCAAAACTAAAGTTTTGCTTCTTGCCGCTTTACTGCAGTTTGAACAGGGTGGTGACGAAGTTTTTAAACATCCAAAAGATTTGGATGATGCTAAAACCAAAAAGGCTTCATGTGATTTTAAAGCGAGGAGCATACTTATTTCTATGTTAAGTGCTAAAGTGTTATATTCGATTTTACATTATACAAATTCTAAAGCTATGTTGTAAGCTCACCAAACTCTATATGAGGGATTAAGGGACATCAAGGATTCTAAAATCAATATTTTTTACAGAGGAGTTTGAACTATTTCATATAGAACCCGGAGAATCTGTGGATTCCATGCAAACTAGATTCCTCCAATTAATCAACAAACTGCGTAACTTGGGTAAAACCTTTTCAAACAAATATTGTATTAAAAATATTGAGATCCATATGGAGGCAATGGAGACAAAAGTCATTGTTGTAAAAGACTAAAATGATGTGAATACTTTAGATATTACAAAACTATTTGGAAAGTTAATCGAGTGTGAGAGTGAGCTGAAACGACTTGTCGATAGTGGAGTAAAGTCGAAAAGAAAGAGAAAGGTAAAGAATAAAAACAAGACATTTCTTTGAAAGCTACATCTTCTAAAGGGGAGAAGTCAAAGGAAGAAAGCGACAACTTTAACAAAGAAGTTTCCAAAAAGGAAGAAATGGGTTTATTCGTTAGACGTTACAATATATATCTTAAGAGAAACAAGCTCAAGCATACTGACAAAGGTCTAGTGAATTTAAAAAATACACATACTTCCATGATAAATCATAAGAAAGGTGATGATGATACCATGTGTTATGAATGTGGTAAATTGGAACACTATAGAACCACTTGTCCAAGTCTCACCAAACATCATAAAAGTAAAGACAAGGATTTCTACAAGATGAAGGGCAAGAATTCCAAAGTTCGTAGAGCCTACATCGCGTGGGAAGAAGAAGATGAAAGTTGCTCCTCTAATTTTTACTCGAGTTCAGATGATGAGTGTGCCAACTTTTTCTTGATGCCATGTAAGAAAGGTGAGACTTCAAAGGTATATAAGTTTGATTCTGAAAATGAATATAGTTATAGTGAATTGTCGATTGCATTCAATGATATGTATGTTAGTTTAATAAAAGCGTTTAACAAAATTTCTATCCAAAAATAAATCCTTTTAAAACTTGAAGAGGAGATAAATAATATTAACCTTGCTTTAGAATCTCTTAAGGAAGTGCATACATCTTTAATGGATGAGCATTGTAATCACTACTACAGAAAACACATATAATGACGGCTTCACATCCACTGTTAGGTAGAGTGTGATTGTATGTATGTTGGTTTCCACAAAGTGGGAGTGACTGTTGTTATAGGTTAGGTAGCGTGCTACTTATAATAACAATTAAAGAAAACAACTATTCTGAAATAATTTATTGGTCCTGGGTTTCACTCCTAGCAAATCTATTCTTGCACTTTAATATTTCACCACAGTTATATTTCCAACCATGGTGGTACGCGTAAGAGTTTATTATAAAATATAGGATTATTTGTTTATCCTTGCTCCTCATTGTCACACCCTCATTTTCACCCTAACCCTAGCCTTGCATATCATAACATTTTCACCATCTCTGCATCTTCCATTAGGTCATAACTTTACATTCATTCATTTGTATTGAGCTCCTAAGGCATGGGATCAAGAGGTCATTTGAATCAGGGTTCCTATTTTTTTGAGGTACCTTCATTCAAGTTTGAAGTAATGGTTAACTTCTAATCATCATGAGTATATTTCTATCAAGGTTCATCCAGCTACAAGGCTTTCCGCTGCCGAGATTCATCAAGTATCAAGTTTATCTACTTCAAGATCTCTCAAGAGGCATCAAGTGATTAAGCTTTCATCATGGTTCTAGTGGAGACTGAGGAGTTAGGGTTTTGTTGAGTGTCAACATCTCAGGCTGTTTTCTTCATCAGTATGCACCCAAAGTATGGAGATTAGGGTTTCTTATCCCTTTGTGTTTAAGATTAGAGGTGTCGTTCAATTCAGATTCTCTTGAAATCAGTTCAAGGGTATGTGCATTATTGGTTGGAGTTCAGTGAAAGTTTGAACTAATCTTGGCAGGACAAGTGGTTTATTTCTTTATCAAGTGGGCAGGCTGAGCCAAATTCATATGTGTCAAATTAGATAATCATCAAGGCCAGTTCATTTTCAATTAGGGTTTGGTGCAATTGCAACACAGTTCATATCTTAAGTCATTTGTATTATGGATCATTGTGGATGCAAGGGAGTGTCAGATTCAAGTGATTTATAGCTAAAAATCATCAAGTGACCGAGGTCAGGGTTTTGTGCCAGATCAAGGTTTATCTAATGAAGTAAAGTTGCAGAGTCGTCAAAAGTCGAGAAATTTGGTCAATATGTCAAGTTATTTGTAAGTTTCGATTATGTGGCTCATGCTCTTGTCATAGGAGAATTCAAGCTTTCTATTTAATTCAACACCGTTTCAAGATGGAATTAGGATGTGATGTTATTTCTCATGGAATATTTTCAAGATTTCAATACATTTCTGGTATGATTTTAATGAAGAGTTCAAGATGCTGGAAATCGGTTCCAAAGATGATTATTGTGTCGAGTCAGGAGGGTCACTTATTCGAAATTTGTTTCAAGTGGTTCATTTTTCAAGATTTGAATCGAGGTTTCAATTTATTTCTAGACTGATTCAGAGATGGTTAATAATGTTTTTCAAGTGGTTTTCCTTGGCTGTAATTCAAAGAATTTCGGACAATTCAACCAAGTTGAACAATTTCATCAGTCCAAGTGCAAGAAAATAATCTCAAGTTTCAAATCTCAATTCCATTCAAGATTTTAATGTTCTAATTCAAGTTTCAAGTCCATATTTCAATTCAAGACAATTTCCATTCAAGTTTCGATTCATAATGACATTGAAAATTCTAGTCAAATTCCATTTTCATTTCATTCAAGATTCAAAGTTCTATTTAAGATTCAAACACATTTCATGACCAAATTCAATTCCAAGTTCAAACTCAAATTTCAAAATTTACAATACAAAATTTATTCCAATTCAATCCTTGTTCAATTCTAAGTCCAAGTTACAAATTCAAAAGAACCATCAAAGGCGAGGTTCAAAAAGAATGAAGAATGCAAAAAAGTCCAATTATCAATCACATCTTACAAAAAATAGAAACAAGTCCCATGAAAGCTACATTTCTTATTACAACAAAAAAAGAATTCAAAAAATAGTGAGAACTACACTCCATATCTGCCACAGAACCATACCATACCCCACGCTTGCATCAACAGGAGAAGCCACGCGCAAGACAACACCAAGCAACTATTCAAATTTCTTCATAACAAAAATTGGCTCACAGCTTGCGCAAAAAACAAGCCTGAACACATTGCTCACGGACACAACCACAAGCAACAACTATTTCAATAAGACCCTGCATAAACCAAAACAAATACGTGTTAGCAACAAACTTCAAACAAGCCTGAACGCATTGCTACAACCATACCATGACCTGCATTAACACAATACCACTTCCATCAATAAAATACTCCAAACATAACACCCTAAAACAACCAAAATCTGCGACTATACATCCTTAACCATAGACCTGTAATGAAAATGAAAGTACTAGAAACAAGACAAACTTCAAAAGACTTGATTATTTTAAAGGAGGGTGTCGCATCGCTGCGAAGAGGGTCGGCAAGGATAGAAGAGTCGCCACCGTTCGTTATTTATCCCAAAAGAGGGAAAGGAAACGATTAGAGAAAACCTACAGAAAAGGGAAAAGACAAGTCATCGCAACCAAGTCTTGGGTTCGGGAGTCGATTACGCAAGGGGAAGGTATGAGCACCCCTCACGTCTGTCATACTCGACGGGATCCACGCTTGTTATCTATCTAAAAGGGTGTTAATCTATCTAAGCTACAGGCCACAAGGACAAAAGAAAGAAAAGAGACTCGATATTGCATCACCGCTCTATGCCTACGTACTCCCTCGTGCAATGGGAAATTCAGAGTCAACGTAGTTCGGAAAACTAAGGGTGAAGGTGGGGAAGGTTGCTCGCCAAGACATCGTCGTCTTGTGCCTACTATCCTCGTCTGGTACGAGAAATCAGAGCAAACGTAGTTTGGGCTAACACGACCATGGGTTGGTTAAGTGTTTTACCCGAGTAGGGTTAAAACTTAGTTCTAGCAGTTAGGTGTATGCTGCTCGATCATTGGAGACTTAGGCGTTACCTATTTGCGGTAGAACCAAGAGTTAACAACACTCTCCTTATGAATATATTTTCCATTAATCCCGAAGGATAAAAAAGTTTGAAGTTTGTTTTTGAGTCTTTTATGAAGAAGAAGTAAATTGAATTGTGTTTGTAATTCATGTTGCACTCAAGACTATGACTTAGGAGCGAATGCGTCGCATATCATCCAAAGGACATACGCTAAACACTCTAGACAATTGAGAGGAGGCCCCTTAATCATCATTTCCTAAATGCTTAAGGCTCGTAGTGTACAACACTTATTATCCTTTATTATGTGATTTGAAAGAATTTTGAGATGAGAAGAGAAGACACACTCTAAAAGGGAGACTAAACTCAACCTAATGTTCTCATCCAATGTACACCTATGATTGAGATGAAAAGGGAAGACTACCCTAATGTTATCATGCAATGGATTCAAACCTAATTTCTATCATAATCCATCTTGAACAAGAAAGATTAGAGGTCCTAAGGGAACATGGCAAAGGAAGACAAAAGAAGAAGAAAGCAAGCATAAATGAGAGAAGAAAAGTATGCAAACATACAATGCAACACAAAGATGAAGAAAGAAGGAGGAACAAAGTGTGGGGCAGTAGCCACCACACACACATCTCAACCTCTTAATTTCAAACAAGAATATGCAAAACAAAGAAGGAAAGCAAACCAAAGAACTTAAACAAGTTCAAACCAAAAGTGAGATGAAATGGGAGAAATAGAATTCCTACAACCATTTGCACATCAATCACTACCAAGAGGCAAACACAAAAGAAAGAGAAGAAGACATGATCAATGTGAGGATGGGAGAATAGGCTGGGGCAGCAAGCAACATCAAATGAAATCTCAACCATACACATCACAATGATCATTCAAGAAAAAACCAAATGAAAGTTCTCAAAGTGGCCTCTCATCAAAGTCAAACTCAAAGTGCAAATAAAAAGCACCAAATCAACTTGGATGAGTCCCCAAGGTCCTAGGACAGAAGTGAGAATAAGATAAGAGGATAGGAAAATGAAAGAAGGAAGCCAAGCAAGGCAAGTGGCAAGATAAGGCATGGTAAAGAACCTAAGTTCTATACACTTTCAACATTCAACACCAAATGGAAAGCCTTAAACAAATGCGACTTACAACAAGAACCAATAACTTTATGACCTAAAAATATGAAACCAACAACTTCAACATGTTAGAAATGTAAATCAAGAGGAGTTGGAAGCATATGGGATCCACAAAGGTCATCTCCCACCCAAACTAGGTCAAGTAGTATGTCTGAACCATCCTTAGGGTGACTTGACTTGAAAGGTACACCAAAAATAGGAAAATGATTCAAATAAATCCAAATAAAATGCACAAAAGTCACAAAGATGTTGGCAACCAGAGGCCAAAACAACACAACCAAAGTCCAATCAAAGCATCACCAAAGGAATTGATCCACTAGGGTGCTCCACTTTGAAGGAGGGTTGTCGAGGGTCAAACAGATGGAAATGAAAGTCAACCAAAAATAGGTCAAACTTTGACCAAAACCAGCCTCAAAGGCATCTCAACTCATCATCCAAATGAGTAGAAATCCTTGCTTATTGGTGATTAAAATTGGTCAACAAAATCAAACAAGAACAAAGAAGAACAAATGAAAAACAACTTAAAAACCCTTCCAATCATTAAATTCAAAATTAATTGAAAAATAAATGGAAAATGAAATTAAAAATTATGAAAAATTAAATAACACATTAAAATGTCAGAAAATATTTTTGGTTGAATTTTATAATGATTGGAAGTATTTTTAATGAATTAAAATCAAAACGGAAAATAAATTAAAATAAAATAAAACAAATAAACTCAAAATGGTGCAAATAGCAACAAGCCACGTTCAAAACCAATGGGCTGAACAAACAAGGGGTGTGAATAGCAGCCAAAGCCCACTTCCATCATCCAAAGCAAAATGTTCCGTATCATTAATTGACGTGAAAGTCAATCTCCACACGTGTATGGTCAAATGCATTTGGAGCGTTCATCTCATCAGGTCAACATGTCAACCAAAGACACGTCAGCTTCATCTGAGTTTGAACCAGACGCTGGAGCCCTAGCTCCGCTCGTCTTCTCCGGCGAGGTGGCCGGAGTTCAGGTCAACAAACTTCACCAAATCATGCCAAATTTTATACCAAAATGAAGCTCTACTCACGTATATTCCAAATCCATGGTTCAATTGTTTTAAACATGCTTAGATTATGAGAATTGAACAGATCAAGTTTGGAATGTACATATGCAAACTTCATCAAACATCACAATTAAGCACTCAAACATTGCCTAAATGAGGTAGGGCTTCGGATGCATCCAACAATGACCTAAATCAGTGCCTAACATGAGAGAAAAATTGAAATGAAGATTACCTAACGGAGACACTCCGTTGGTGCTTCTACAACTTGCTTGCTTGCTTCTAACGGTGCAGATCCACTCTAAACAGCTTGAGGAAGAAGGATGTAGCTTCAATTTTCTTTAAATTGCTCTGAATATGGATTCACGATTTTGAATTTTGCTCTCCAATTTCAAATCTGAACTTGAGCTCTCTTCCATGAAATTTCACTTTTGAGCTCTCAATCTTCATTTGGAGCTTTTATATGTTGGATATGTGAATGAATTGGAAGCCCATGAAGCCTCATTTGGCTGAAATTTGAAAATGCCCAATATGGAAATGCTTCCCATGCACAAGTGAATATGACTTGCTACACACATGCAATTGGCTTGAATTTGCAGTTGTCAACTTGAGTTTTACATTGGGATTGGAATGGGCTTTGTACATGGTTCAATTATGAAGTTTGGATGACATAATTCTTTGTGAAGTAACTTGAAATTCCACGTGATTTTTCCTTCATAAACCAAAGTAATTTTGTGAATTTTGCTTGTTGAATCAATGTGAACAAAATTGAATCAAAATATGGGATGAAAAAGACCTATAACCACATCAATTGAAATCATGATTTAAAGTTGCATTTTCACTTGAATTTCTCCATCAATGTCCATAACCATTCATAATTCATGCCAATTTTGAGTTTCATGATATAATTGAAGTCATTTTGAGCAACTTTCATGTTGGTTGAAAATCCATTTGAGGTACTTAAGTGCATGAGAATGACCCATAATGAAAATGGCCTATAATCAAAGATTCTCAAAATACCCTTGCCTTGCAAGCTTCATAACTTGAGTTCCACAAATGATATGAAGGACTTATAGGACTTTTTGGAAAGCTAAGATCATGAGGAATAACTTTCATGTTCCTCAAAAGTTTATAAGAAACATGATTCTAGGTCAAAAGTTCCTTGGAAGTGAGTTGACTTTTGTTGACTGAAAAATATGTTCATATGAGACCCATAACTTGATAGCATCACAACTTGAGTTCCGCAAACCCAATTGGTGAGTTCTGGTACTCAAAAGAAATCTTAGAACATGTCATACAAGTCTCGTGTTTATAAGAAAATGAGATTGAACTTTTATCTTAAGGTAAATGGTCCTTGAAGTTGGGCACTAAAGAAGGGGATTTTACACTGAAACCCTCTGAAACCCTAATTTAGTAACTTCTTAGACTCTTGATTCTTCTTGATTTGAACTTGGCATGACATCCTAGATGTCTCAACATGACTTCCCGTGACTCCAATGACCTAGAACTAAGTCTCAAACTCCTTCAAGCCCACAGTTAACTTTGAGATAAGCAAATGAAACCCTAGGTGCACAACCTTGGCCTGTGAACTATTGCAAATGATAAGACCACTTAGATAAGCTTCCCAATGGCTTCAAAAGCACTCAATGAACTTCTCCAACATCTCTTGTTCATGACCATGAACTTGTGAACCCCTGATGATCCTCAACTGCCCTCCAAGATAGGAGGTAACCAAAACTTGTCAATCTTCTCTCTCAAAGAGCTTTGACCATTTCTTAATGATTGTAAGCATTGGATAACTTGAATAAGCACTCTTGGTTGAGCTTGATACCCTTGGTAACTTCTCTTGGATGGCACACCTCTCTTGATCCCCTGAAAAGGACAATGCTATGCAAATGCTAAAGACTGAAATGAAACATAAGCCAAGTAAAGAAAAAGGTTGGGCAAATTTTTGGGTACAACAGAGGGGGAGGGGAAAAAAGGAGAAGGGGAATAATGGCTAGGACACATACCTCAGACGGATTCTTCACACCTTAATTTTTTGAACTTGTTTTCACTTCTATGACAACAACAACATCACTGCACCCTTCTCCTTTCTACCACCCAAACTCCTCAACAAAACTGAAACCTTCAATCCATCTCCTCTATTGATCTTTAAACCTGAATCTGCAATATACAACAACAACCCAATTTCCTTAAAACTGTTCATAAACCTCAATTTCTTTCAATTAAAAATGATTATCTACCATCGCACAACCACATTAACGCTCACTTTCCATTCTCTATCTTTTCCGCAAGCAATGAACCCCCACTCCCTCACTGCAAATCCAAAACATGACTGAAACTACCCTCCACCTTTCTTAATTAAATCCATATTTCCCTTCTCAAATCGCATTGCTAATACAACCCTTCAACAGCAATCGGCGACACATCAGGAACGAACACAAGGGAGAGAGAAGGAAGCTGCATGGAAAGATTTGAAGGAGTGGAAGAGAGAAACAACGTCGCGAGATAGAAAAATACAAGTGGAGAGAGGGTGAAGATAAGCCATGTGGAGAGGATGAGAGTTTGGTACTGATTTTTATTTACACATGAATTTTTTTCACGCGATGCCTTTGCCTTCTTTTCCATTTCCTCTTCATGCTTTTGGTCGTGGGAGTAGGTCTTGATCCTACTTGTATTGGCTGACTGGGTCAGATCCAAACTGGCCAAGCAATCCTTTTTATTTTATATTTGGATGCCCCACTTTCTAGTGGGCTGCAGTTTTCAGTTTTTATTTTCAAAAATACCTGAGTCCATTGCATTTCACTTATTTTTTTTTATAAAAGAAACTATTTTATTCTTTTCCTCTCTTTATGTTTAATAGAATATTTCAAAAGATAAATAAAAAAAGCAAGATTTTTTCCATGTTTATTTTTATTTCTCTATTTTGTTACTTTAGTAATTTAATTTATTTACACAAAAATAGATTTGGCTGCAGTATAAAAAATAATAAAACTATTTGGTAATTTTCTATTTATTTAGATGTCTAGGTTTTGCATAATATATATATATATATATATATATATATATATATATATATATATATATATATATATATATATATATATATATATATATATATATATATATATATATATATATATATATATATATATATATATATATATATATATATATATATATAAAATACATAATAAAGTTTGTATTAATAATATAAAACCCTCAAAATATTTTTTCTTATTTATTAATTATTTTACTTGTTTTCTTATTAATCATTTTATATTTATGTCTATAATTTAATTATTTAGGATTTAATCTTAGTTTGTTGGTAATTAATTTCTATTAATTTCTTTGATTCCTAAATTTTGTGACTTGTAGTTTGATTCCTTAGTTTGGAGCTTTGTTTCGTCTATTTGTTTGATCATATGTTTTTTTTTATTGTGTCGTTGCTCATTATCCTGTGTTCATCATGCATATTTTGTTATATTATTTCTCTTTGCCTAAATGGCTTGATCCTACTTTCTCTTGTTGATTCATCTTAATGCTTGTAAACATATCTTGATTACTTGCTAGCTTGTGTATTTATATGTTCCCTTAGGCTCCTCTAGTTCAACTTAATTTCCGATTAAGTTCGAAGTAGGATAGACAATAGGTTTTCAATCCATTGCATGACAACCTTTAGGATCCAGTCTCCCATAGATTTTCCTTTCTTTTTGCGTCGTCTTTTCTTAATCAAAAAATCTAAAAGACACTTAATAAGCACAATGCATGTAATACGTGGCGGGGAAGGAGTGAGAATGGAGCTTCCCTACACTCACTCCAAATATTTTGAACACAAGACGCTAGACATAGTAGTTTGAAATAATCATCTATACCCATAGACTTTAGTACAATACACATCTCAAATTCTTTTAAAAAACCTTAACAAAAACACTTCAACAAATCCAAATTTGTTCATGCTTTGGAATTCCCTT
Organism: Lathyrus sativus; assembly: GCA_963859935.3. Taxonomy (NCBI): domain Eukaryota; kingdom Viridiplantae; phylum Streptophyta; class Magnoliopsida; order Fabales; family Fabaceae; genus Lathyrus; species Lathyrus sativus. Next base: position 26,617 of record CAWUDS030003444.1, read on the forward strand.
CAAAAAATTATTTAAAAACGACATGTTATTTTATTTCTACTGCAATACAGATGACACATAAGACTCTACGAGCGAGCGGAAAACACCTAACTTCTAGAACGTGAACATTAGCATTGTCCATAAAAAACACCTATAAATCATAGTCTGAACTATGGACGCTCTGATTTCTCATTCCCTTTGAGAATACGTAGGCATAGGATTGTGAGATCCAAGCGAGCAAACTTTCCGTTTTTCATCGTAGTCCTCCGAACTACAGACGCTCTGATTTCTTATTCCCATTGAGAATATGTAGACATAGGATTGCGAGATCCTAGTGAGCAAACTTCCCATTTTTCACTGTAGTACTCTGAACTACAGACGCTCTGATACTTCACTTCTTTCAAGTGAAGACACGTAGGCACAAGGGCCTCAATCCTTGGAGAGCACTCTAATAAAAAACCAACCATCTTTCCCTTTAACAAGTAGACTTTTAGAATAGAACACCCATTTATGCATAGACAACTTATATGGTTCCCATCGAGTACCATGGATGTGAGAGGGTGCTAATACCTTCCCCTACATAATCGGCTTTCGAACCCAAAATGTGGTGGCGATGACCGCGTTCTTTCCCTAAAGGTTTTATCGATATTTACCTTTCCCTCTTTGGGATAAATAAAATTTGGCGGCGTCTCTGTGTCATTATTTGCATTGCAACACTCATTAACCATATACAACCATTCAAATAGATTTTGCGTGAAATAGGGAAGGTTTTTAAGAAAAACCCTCATGTCACTAAAAAAAGAAGAAGAAGCATTTCACATAAAGTTATTTGCCATTATTATGGATATAAGGGTCACATTAAGCCTCTTTTTCATGTTAGGAACGTTCAATTTCCCAATGGAAAAGTGACATGGATTCCTAAGTGTACCTCAACTAACCCCAATAGACCCAACTAAAATTGGGTACCTAGTTTATCTATTGTTATTTTGTGCAGGAGTGTCTATGAATGTTTATGGATTCTCAAGACATGTGAAGGAAGATGTATGTAATCATATTTGTGATCATATTGTATTCTTTTTGCTGTATAAGTGTGGTTACTTGCTAACGTTACTTCACTATAAAGTTTTGTCTTAGATCATCGTAATTGGTATGATCGTTTCATTCTCCTTTATCTTCGTGTAGTTGCATTTTATTTATCTTATTTGCATTTAAATTAATTTCATTGCAGCATGATCATTCAAGACTATTTCTCATTTGTATCAAATCTATTTTTGACATGCATCAAAATTATTTTACATATGGATTAAAGTTAATTTTCATTTGAATCAAAATAATGTTTTAATTGCACTAAAATATTTCTCATTAAATTCGCCTTGTATCAAATGATTTTCCCATTATTTTGTTCATAAGCATAAGCAAAGAATATTCTTTTAGGTCAAACTTACATTGATGATATTATATTTGGATCTGCTAACGAATCTTTTTATCAATATTTTGCTAGTTTCATGCGGAGAATTTGAGATGTCGCTTATGGGCGAGCTAACTTACTTCTTAGGATTTAAAATCAAGCAAGCCGAAAAAGGCACATTCATAAGTCAAATGAAATTTTGTTTAGAGTTTCTCAAGAAGTTCGATATGAAAGATTCAAAGAGTATCTCAACTCTTATGACTTCCAATGTGCTCATTGACATAGACAAAAAAGGAATTGATTTCGGCGTAACGAAGTATGGATGTATAATTCAATCCTTACTCTATTTAACATCAAGTAGGCTAGATATCATGTTTAGTGTGTGCATGTGTGATAGATGTCAAGCATTACTTAAAGATTACCACTTTAAGATTCTAAAACAAAATTTGAGGTTTCTTAAAAGAACCTTCCATCACGGTCTTTGGTATCCTAAAGGTAGTACTTTTAGCTTAGTAGGCTATTCTAATTCCGATCTCGCGTGGTGCAAGTCGGATAGGAAAAGTACTAGTGGTACTTGTCATTTATTTGGAAGTTGTTTATTTTCTTGGTGTAGTAAGAAGCAGTTTATTATTGCTCTTTTTACCGTCGAGGATGAATATCCAGCTGCTGGTTGTTTTTGTGCACAAGTCTTATGGATAAAGCAACAATCATTAATCAAGAGAGGGTTTGACTTTTTGTATGGCTTTTTTTGTATGGTTTTTCATGTGAGATATTTTTGTGTAATTGGACTTTTGTTTATACTAAAAACTAGCTAGGCTAACTCAAAAAGGAAAACAAAATCAAATATTAATCAAGATACCAAGTCAAAATTTTCTTTGTTTTGATTTCTTCTATGTTAAACAAATCACACCAATAATATCATGATTTTTTACTTAGTTATTAATAAAACAAAATAAAAATAAAATAAATAATTAAAACATTTTTTTATATTTTTATTTTATAAAGTAAACTAATTTAATGCTAAATTAACCATGAAACAAATTTATTTATTATATATTTAGAAATAAAAGAAATATTTGAAAATAAATGCAAAATGAACATAAAATGAAACTTATTATTTTTTTATTTTTAAAAATAAAATAAAGAAATTAAACCAACTAAATGTAAAAATTGAATAAAAGTAAAAAAAAAAAAGAAGTTAAGAACCCAGACAAATTTGGGGTATGACACTGATGATTTGTTGTGTGTGGGATATGTTATTTATCAACCTTGTGTTTTGAACATCTTGTATGTTCTTCAAGAATGATGTTTTGCCAAAATTTTCTATAGGGGGAATTGTTGTTCTTTTTGGATTAGTTGCATTATGAAAAACAATAATAGAGGTTTCAAGTTGTTTTGGAATAGAAGAACACGTGTGGGAAACGATGTCCCATCTTGTGAGCAACATTTGCCCCTTGTCTGCTGAACAAGGATGCTGCTATGTGAGCATATTATTCAGTTACATGAAATGTGTTTTTGATGACCTGTGCAACAAATATTGGTTGATTATTAATTAGTTAAAATTTAAATTAAGGAGATTTAAATTTGAATTCAAATCAAATCAAATTTTATTTTGTGAGGCTGATTTGGAGCAATAAGTCTTAACAATATCTTCACTAATTCTGGACGAAATCACATCATTATCCAAATAGAAAAAGCACATAAGACATTTCTATTTAAGGAGACTCAATTCTCATGTTTTGACAAGAGCTTTGTTCACAAGAACAAATTCTCAGTGCCTAGGATTTATGAGTCTTTTGTTTCGTGTATTTCACGCTATAGAAAGTAACAAGAATTAGGGAGAGACATAGAATTTTATAGGGCTTGAGGCTCTTATAAGTCTAATTATTCTAATTCGAAGTAGTGAATTTCTTTTCTTGGGCAAAGTTCCCCTAAGACATAGGTGTGGTTTCACCAAACTGAGTTGTCAATCGCTTGTGTTTTTATTGCTTGTACATTACTATTTTTATTTTTGTCATTATGACCTAAAAATTTGGGTTAGTTGTCCCAACATCATGTCCAACATTTATCCCCTCAGGAACAAAATTTTACAGGTGAAGATGACAAATTTCTGGCCAATTTCTCTAAACCCATTTCCAAAAACTACTTTCCAAATAACAACAACAAAAAGTTCTCATGTGGTCGTGGAATAGGTACAAAAATACGTAGCTTTTATACCAAAGCTTGACACCTAGTGTAAATCAGAAAAATGCAAATACTAAAAATGCATAAGATATCAAGCCGGAAGAATCTGAAACGTATTAACGAAGTGCAGGACATACTTTATTCACGACTGAGCCATAGAAGGATTTTCTTGCACTCCTTAAACAACCTTCCACTCGCAGCTCTTCTCAAATTTAACATTTTTGAAATAATATAAATAATTCTTCAAGTATTCTCCCTACCCCATCTCTCATATTGAAAAATTATTGTTGGATCCTTGATACTAGAGCCACAGACCACGTGTGTTATTGTTAAGCTAATTTGCAAAACCTAGTTAGTATTCCTAGTCTAAGAGTTGAACTCCCTAATGGCAATAATATCACTACCAATAAATCCGGTTCTATATACTTTAATGATAATTATTACCTCAGTGATTTTCTTTAAATCCCTAAATTCTTCATTGATATCATCAAGATACATGAGATAACCAAGTCCTTAAACTGCAATGTTAACTTTAATCATCATTGTTATACCATACATGGGAATCATACCCTGAGGATGATTGGTAGAACTAAACTTCACCAATCCCTTTACCATCTTACTGTGCCACCTTTAGTCACCCTTCCTAGTTCTAGTTCCATTAATAAATCTAGGACTAACAAAGTTGATGAATATAATATTTGGCATTTAAGACTTGGTCACCCTTCTCATATTACAACATCTTATATCAATAAATTTTTTTTCATTTTCATACTTTTTCAAATAATATATCTACTTGTGATTTTTGTTTTTATTCTAAACAAAAACGCTTAACTTTTCCTACTAGTATTTCGCATGCATCTAGCGATTTTTACTTGATTCAAATGGATATTTGGGGCCCTTATTTAATGTCATCCATGCTTGGGCACAACAATTTTTTTAACCAATGTTGATGATCACATATGATGTTGCTAGATATATCTTATGTGTTTTAAATCTAAAACTTCTTAGGATGTTAAATCATTAATTTGTCTCATTCAAACTCAATTTCATAAAAATGTTACAAAAAAAAAATCAGATAATGGACCTAATTTTTTAAAAATACTTTAATTCTAAACAGGGAATCCATAATCAAAATTTAATTGTTGAAACGCCAAACAAAACGGGGTTGTTGAAAATGCCATACCCCAATTTTTTGGGCATTTTAAACTTTTATGCATCCAACTTCACTTTGTTTTATTTAAATGAAATTTTGGTTTAAAGACAAATCGGTTGAATAGGTTCTCAAATGTGCGTAAACTTAGCAGGCAAAAAATTTTAAGATCAGGATTTCAGATGTTAGTTTTTTTGATCTACAGTTCGCGTAGTTCAACATGGTGTGCTCATTTTATTTTTTAGTCCTGTTTGCATTCATAACTTGACCAGTCTAAGTTTTTTCGACCGGATATTTTATACTGTAAAATTTAATCTTTATCTGCCTGTTTTACGGAAGTATATTTTGCACAGATCAATTTAACGTGTTCATTTTATTTTTTTACGCATTTTTACACTCGAGTTTTACTCATTTTAATTCCTTTTTAAAAAAAAATCAAAATCAAGAAAAAATAAATAGAATTAAATAATTAGTCAGTTAATTTTTATTTGCTGCATTTAAAAACATTTGATTTATTTTATCTTAATTCATTTAAACTTCTTTTTAATCATTTAAAATATCTAAAAGGTTTTTTTTTTGGTATTTTGCTAATTGTTAAGCCCTAATGTGTGTTTCTTTGTGTTATTTATTGGCCATTGGATCAAAGTGATCAAGAGTACACAATCAAAAGCACTTAGATCTCAATCCTAAACTACCTCTATTGACTAATTAAAATATAAAAAAAAGAATAAAGAAAAGAATAAAAAGAAAGAAGAGAGGACTTAGGCGTTGAAGGTGAAAAATTAGGATTTCCTCTCTAACACATTTCCACATGGCATCCCCCTATTGGATACATTTTTTCTCATTTCAAAATTTGGCCAATAGAATAAGGCAGAAGCGAATCTAATGACCTACCATAATTGACAAGTATCCCTTCTCTCTCTCCACTTAAAAAATGACCTCTCTCTCTCATTTGAGTTGGAAAGAGGATAAATAACAAAAAAGGATAGAAAAGGAAAAAAAAGAAGACCAATGAGAGGAAGGCAAGTGATATGCCTCTCTCTCGTGATGAAGCCCCTATCTCCAAAGTTTGAATTAAACAAAAAAATCCCTCCACTCTTAAGGAGAGACATGCCTCATCATGAATTTTTTCTCTCAGTATGAAAATGAGAAAATCCCTCATTCTATACTACACATGTCTCTCTCATGGGGGTTAAATTGAATAAAAATGGTTTTTGCTATATGGGAACCCCCAAACCCAACTGAAGGAATTTCTCTCTCTCTCTCTCTCTCTCTCTCTCTCTCTCTCTCTCTCTCTCTCTCTCTCTCTCTCTCTCTCTCTCTCTCTCTCTCTCTCTCTCTCTCTCTCTCTCTCTCTCTCTCTCTCTCGTACTGAAGTCAAAATAAGTTAGAAACTTAAAAAGGAAGTTATTCTATTAGAATATTAATAGTAATTCATATTTATTTAGTTGTACTATTTTCTTAGCCCCTAAGTTTGTTAGAGGGTATTTTAGTATTTTATCTTATTCTAGTAACCATAGTTTTAGCTTATAAATAGGGTGACAATCATTGTAACTATCATCATGTTTTTCTGTCGTCATTCTTAATAGAATATTTCTACCTTTCATCATTTATTCTACCTTTGCACCAACAATTGGTATCTAGAGCTCCGGTTCAGATTCATTGGGAAACACGGGAAACACGAGTGAACGTAAGGTCTTGTGTGTTTGATTTTGATTCTTAGATTCGTGTTGAATCTTGAACAAAATCTGATCAGAATTTTATTCTGTGGGTTGGGAAACACTGTGTGAGAAATCTGAGTGTATTGTGCAAGGTAGAAGATGAACGGAAACGGCAACATGAACACCAAACTTCCAGTATTTGATGGTAAAAACTGGAATCGTTGGATGATCCAAATGCCTGTACTATTTGGTGCTCAAGATGTTCTAGATCTTGTCACTGATGGTTATGTTCCGGTAGTAGCAGATGCAACGGATGAACAGAAAAACGCGCAGAAGAAAGTAAGGAAGAAGGATCAGAAAGCATTATTCTTTATTCATCAATGTGTTGATGTAAATGTGTTTGAGAAGATTGCAGATTCAACGACAGCAAAGGCTGCGTGGGACACACTGGTTAGATGTTATGGTGGTGACGCATCAGTGAAGAAGGTGAAGCTTCAGTCCTTGAGAAAGCAATATGAGAATCTCAACATGAAGAATAATGAGAAAGTTTCTGAATACATCTCCAGAGTGATTCTGATCACTAATGAGATGAAGGCGTGTGGAGAAACTCTTTCTGAAGAAACAATCATGGAGAAGGTATTGAGATCCCTTACCTCTCAATTTGATTACATTGTGGTAGCAATAGAACATTCCAAAGATCTGAGTACCATGAGAATTGAAGAGCTGCAGAGCAGTTTAGAAGCGCAAGAGTTGCGTTTGACTGAGAGAACTTCTGAAAGGGAAGTAGAGCAGCAGGCTCTGAAAGCAAATTCTGATAGGAGGTATCAGAAGCAGTCAGAATCCAAGAGAAGATCTGATGGTGGTCAGAAGTCAGAAAGCTCAACCTCTGATAGACAAAAGAATGCTCAGAAGGGAAAAGAGAAGTATGACAAGAAGAAGATCCAATGTTACTGTTGTAAGAAGTTTGGTCACTTTGCTAGAGATTGTTGTTCAAACAAGGAGAAGAAATCAGAAGAAGCAAATATAGCCAGAAGTTCTGATGACGAATCTGTGTTATTGATGGCCTCTGAATCTGATGATCTGACAGACTGGTGGTATATGGACACTGGCTGTTCAAATCATCTTACTGGAAACAAGAAATGGCTGGTTGACTTTGACTCTAAAAAGAGGACAAAGATCAGATGTGCTGATGACAAATATCTTAATGCAGAAGGTATGGGAAATGTCAGAGTGACTCTGAACAATGGGAAAACAGCATTGATTCAGAACGTGTGGTATGTACCTGGCATCAGAAGCAATCTGATGAGTGTGGGACAATTAATTGAGAAAGGTTTTTCAGTTACCATGAAGGACAATCTTCTGAAGCTGTATGACTGTAATCAGAAGTTGATTATGGAGTCAGAACAGGGAAGAAATAGAACATTCAAGGTGAATGTCAGAACTGTAGACTCAGAATGTCTTAGTGCAACAAGTGCTGAGAAGGAGAGTGAGCTGTGGCATAGAAGATTTGGTCATTTGAATTTCAGAAGCTTAAAACATCTGAATTCAAAGAAGTTGGTACATGGAATTCCTGCAATTAAGAAGCCTGAGAAGTCATGCAAAGTTTGCATGGAAGGAAAACAATAACAGGAAACAATATGTACCGACAGTGTTTTTACACACATGTCGCATACCAGGAAACAATAACACTAGACAACATTGGCCGGACGGACCGACCTGCTCTGATACCAATTGTAACACCCCACTTCCCAAATTAAATAAAATATAAACATTATAAATAAACATCAGAGTTTTCCCCAAAATAGTGGGATATCACATCACCAAATTTTTATAAAAATACTTTATTAATTATTCTCAAAAATAATACAGCGGAAAACATTATTCCAACATTCTCGGCCATCCGCCAAATTTCGTAAAATCTTTATTATTATAATTCACAAAAAAAAAGTGATACGTCACAGGATTACAATAAGTTTGACATAAAACAATTAAAACACCCATATCCCGTGTTACGTATCAGAGCATCCTAGACTCGACTGGCACACCACCATCCAAGCTATCTAAGTACCTGGATTATCTGTACTTCCGGAGAAGCACGGACACAACAACAACCAAGGGGTGAGAAAACATGATCAAAAATATATTGGTAATGTAATACATGTAAACAAGGTAGTAAAACACACCAACACACCAATATTCACCCCAACAACTCCATATAACGAACCTACTGTTCAAATTACAATATAACATATTATAATGCAAATATGCAACTCAACACCATGCATGCGGTACCGACTCATTGGTTCATTCAATCGAACCTGGATAGATCACTTACGCTCCTCCTGAGACATGATCTATCCCCCACCATTCTCCACCAAGGAGTACGGATGAATCACTTACGCTCCTCCTGAGACATGATTCATCCCACCAAAACACCATGATATGCACACACCAATGCATAACTATCATATTTAGGCACACTAAGTGCACACGATCCTCCTGATCATATCATCATACATCAATGCATATATGTGTAGATATATTACACCAACACCATATAAATCAATCGGATAGTAAATAAATTCATACTATAACACCATATATAACCACATCCCAACACCCAGGAACACACGATCCTACTGATCACTACATACATATACGTTAACCAATTGTTCACCAACAATATCAAGGAAAACGAGTACCATCACCAAGTAAACAAGTTCATACTTTATCACCAAGATATAAACACGTCCCACCACTCGGGAATACACGATCCTACTGATCACTACACCATGCTCCGCATGATTCATACACCAACTAATTATCCATTTAAATAATTAGTAACGGAAATCACATACTATCACCGAGTACTCACTCTATAACACTCAATCATCTCCCATATAATCAACAAAGTCCAAAGGCACTACACTCTTAGCGCACACAGTATAACAGCATAGAAAAACCCCATTCTGCTACGCTCGCTACACCCTCTCTAGGCGAGCTCCCAGCGAATGCTCGCTACCTGTTCGCTTAGCGAACCTCCTCGCGAAGGCAAACAGAACCTACTAGACTCACTCGCTACCTCACTCGCTAGGCGAGCACCTAGCGAACGCTCGCTGCCTTCTCGCTAAGCGAAGTGCTAGCGAGTTGCCTGCGACTTCTCAAGTTCTCACAGTTCAGAATTCTCACTCTTCTCTGATTCAAGCCTATTCTATAACATCCACTTCCTATACTATCCGTATTACGACCAATGCATATTAGGCTTATCAATCTTCCTATAATTCTACTCCAGATCAACATTACGGCACACTACCGACACTTTAGAGTTGCTCTGAACCTTACTCAAACCAAACCAACACCAACAGTCAATCAACAATGGCAACATCAAACATTCGTACATCATCATATACATATTATTCCAAAGTCATCACTTAAACAATCTATCGACACATCAAAAAGGTCACACAGAACTTCCCTAAAACCGTAAACCCAACCTATACGCCAAATTAACCAAAAACAACAATTCACCAACACTCAACATATTTCAATCCATCAACATCAACATAACTCAACAATCAATAGCATGTCAATATAAAACTTCATCAACGATACATTCCTACGGGGTTAAGGAATCCCCACTACCCTATACATGTATATACCATTCCCAATCAAGTTTCTCCCCCCTTACCTTGTTAATCGGTTGATCGATGAAATTCTTCCTGGATTTGGTCTCTTGGCCTCCTCTTTTCTTTCCGTTCTTCGTTCCCTTTTTCCTTCGTTCTTCTCACTTCTCTCGTTCTTTCCTCTTCTCTCTTTCTATCGCTCTATCGTGTTATTTTCTCTAATACTTCCCCATCCCTTCATATTCTATTTTCCTTTTTCTTTCCTATCCCAATAATAATAATAACTAATAAAAATAATATAATAATAATAATAATAATAACTAATAAAAATAACATAATAATAATAATAATAATAATAATAATAATAATATTATTATTATTATTATTATTATTATCATCACACCAATTTCCCACGATCTATGGTAATCCCTTTTCTCTCTATTCCAACTTTTCTAATATCTCCTTGCTACCCCTTCATATTTCCTTCCTCACGGTTTCTATCATGACTTTTCATATTTCCATTCTAACTTCCCAATAACCCTTCCACCTCTTATTTTACTTATTTCAACCACTAATATTCCCAATAATAATTCTAATATAATAATTATAATAATCATTATAATAATAATAATAATAATATAATATAATACTATTATAATATTATAGTAATATTCAACATAATAATAATAATAGTAATACACCCAACAATAATTATAATTATAATAATAATAATACTAATGATAATAATAACAATTATATTAATACTAATAATAAAATAATATGAATAATAATAATCTTAATATTAATAATACTAATATAATATTACTAATATTAATAATACTAATCATAATAATACTATTAATAATAATATTATTATTATTATCTCACCAAAATAATAATAATAATAATAATAATAATAATATTATTATTATCTCACCAAAATAATAATAATATTAATAATACTAATAAATATAATAATATATAATAATAATACCCCCACCAATATTACTATTATTCATTATATTATCATATTCACACCAAAAATCATAATAATATAATAACTATATTAATAATAATATTATATTCTCCATATTAATAATATTACTACAAATATTAATAATAATCATAAATATAATAATAATAATAATAATAATAATAATAATAATAATAATATTAATACCACCACCAATATTACTATTATTTCTTATATTATTATAAACTCACCAAATTACCACCAATGATCTCCCATCTCAGGGACACCCACCAAACATCATCAAATACACCCTACCAAAGGGCATATCAACATATAATATTTAAAATAATAATAAAATGACTAAATAATTAAAATGGGTGTTACAACTCTCCCCCACTTTAATTATTTTCGTCCTCGAAAATTATCTGATGGAAATAATTCCGGATACGCTCCCCGCATCTTTTATTCCAATTCTCAGGTCACACTGCCTTCTGCAGCACCTCCCCATACTACTTTCACCAAAGATATCTCCTCCCTTCGGAGTTGTTCCTCGCTCGCCAAAACGAACTAGCAATGCCTCAACAATCGGAATATTTTTCACTTGTACATCATCCACCTGGTTCAATGTACTTTCTCGACTAAGACACATGAAACATATCATGCCAATTCACAGCGACAACAGAAAAACAGTCTAACATGTTACTCCTCCCATGCCTCCGTTGCGCCACTCTGATATAACTACAGAACACGTGCGAACTTCTGAGATTTCGAAGCTCGACCAACACCAGTCACCGGCGTGACCCTCAAAATACATATTGCCTCGGATCCTCTCGATCTTCTCAGCCATCTCAAGCATAATCTTCAAGTCTGAGTACAACACTCTCACTCGATTTATTTCAACACAGGAGAGTCCTACACTCCCTATCTCACCAAGCCACATATAGTGCCATTCCGACACTAGGATGGTAACCGTTATTATAGGTAACTCAATCAACGATAATTAATCATCCCACGCTCCACCTTGATCCGACACCCAAGCTCTCACCAATTCTCTACAGACTCAATAGTCCTCTCTGACTGACCATCAGTTTGCGGATGATAGGTCGAACTCAGCTTCAACTTAGTACCCGAAGCTTCCTGTAAGCCCCTCCAAAATCTCAATATAAACCTCAAATTTCCATCTGACACAATATTCGTCAGTATCTCATCCAACTTCACCACTTTCTCAATATGCATCTCGTATATCCTCAACACGGAATAGTTAATCCACTCCTAACAATTCAAATTAAAATTATGTCTTTACAAATTCTTTGGAAATCTCAACACCAATTTCGTGAAAATACTACCTGATTTCCACTCTAGAATATTTAACGACTACATCAGACTCAACAGTCTCTGATGTTCACTCTTCGAATTCCGACAATTCTAACTAGCATATTCCACCTCTCCTTATCCATGGTCTCAAAAACAATCTACTCAAGTTCGGTTACTTCTTCATAGCACCGAGATGGATACTCCATCTACCTCAATGTATTTCTTCACGAGTACTCCTACTCCCTTCAACAACATCTGATATACATACTCTATCATAACACCTCGTGGTATTATTTCCACAAACCCGACAATCCACTCTTCGACTCTAATTTATCAATTTCAACTAATTCACTATTCAATCCAGATTTCTGACTTTCTCGATTCTTCTCAAGGATATCACTAGTCAGATCTTAATAGTAAAAGCTTAACTCCATAAGAAGTATCCTTACTCACAAAACGCATATTATGAAATTTCTCAATCAGTTCTAACTCTTTTCACCATCATCTTCGGTATATGCAAATATTTCTAACTCACTGCATCATCTACCATGTCCGCTTTACTCGAATGGTAATTCAACTCGAAGTCATACTCTTTTCGAAGTCCCAATTATTTCCTATGCCTCATATTTGTCTTATTCAAATTAAACAAACACCTTAAACTTCTTAAGATCACCAAACATCTCCGATCTCAGTCTGAACTTTTGAAGACTCCGACTCCAGTACAATCACAATAGTAACCAACTCTAAATCACTGGTCGAATGATTTCTCTTATACACTTCAAGTTGCCTTTTGCATAATTGAAACTCGCTGAAGTTGTCTTTAGCAAATCCCCTAATTATATCAACAAGCATCACAAACACCACAATTAGTTCTATCGGATTCGGCAGAACTTTCCTTACGGAAGTATATCACCGCTCTTTTTCCAACACTGATAACTCCAGTTCCTTATGCTCAACATAATCCTCTATACGCTTCGAATACCTTAAAATATCATTTATTAACACAACCATTGCCTTATATAAATAATTAAAGAAGATCCCATGCCAAGTGGACAAACAAGTTGTGAGTTATAGCGGAAACACATACCGTACCGCCCGTCCTTACCACAAAATTCAAACACACTTCATCAATAAATAGCTTAAATCTATTTCAATACTTCACCATCTCATAGATAATTTGAATAGCTTTCCAACGCTTCGAACCGCGCGTCATTCCGAGTTACGGTTCTCCCGTTACGGCAAAAACACCAGAATAACATTTTCTGCCCAGGACCCCTTCGCCAGGCGAACACCGCAGCGAATATGGACGTTCGCCAGTATGCTCGCCAGGCGAACATGACAGTCCCAAAATCCTCTTTTCGACCGTTACCCGACTTTCGAGTGTCCGATTTCGATTCCGTAAAAAGCTGCGATCTCGGAATTTAACGTACAACAACAATTTTATACTTAGGAAGCCATCCAACACATTTTAAATCCATGAATAATTTAAAACTCAATTACTTCCAATCTCAACAGCAGATCTTTGAGCCTCCTAATATGATAGAACTTTTGACCTTCGTCCCATCCACCACAAGAACTCTACTCGAGATCACATGACCAAGGGACTCACATCCCTCGATCAATTGTTCCATCAAATCATTAACTGTTGGAAGCGAACACCTATCCTTGATAGTCACCCTGTTCACTTATCTATAGTTCACCCAAAGCTTCACAAAACCTTCTATCTGTCTAACCAACAAAATTGGTGCACATTACGGTAGCACACTCAAACAAAAGAACCTCTCTCCTAGAAGGTCTTCAAGTTGACTCTTCAACTTCTCCAATCCCAACGAAAACACACCATATGGAGTCACTAATATCGGACTCGTTCCAACAACAAAGTCAACGTGTGAGCTTTACTTCACACTCCGATAGTAAATCACCTACCTCATCCGGAAACCTCCGGCAATCGCAATTAATTGACAAATCTCAATTTTTCTCACTTTCCTTCTCATTCCAAGTTTCAGTCAAAATAGACACTTCAACATCGTCTTACGCCAAATTCCTCAAAATAATCCCTTAAGCACTTAGCTTAACTCAAGACTATACACTGCTCACGCCACCCAAGCTTGTAAGATACGTTTATCCCATCCAACACAATCCCGTCCACTATTAACAAGAGATTAAGGGTGATCAGTTCCTCAATTTGTTAATAGACAGCCGAAATCATGATGGGGTACAAACCATCTTTACCAAACTATAATATCCCTCCTCAACACACTAAGCCACCACACTGTAGCTTTTCGGAGAAATACAACTTCTCCCCCACTGGAATCATTCCACTTCTACCAATGAAGTTAACCAACAACATGTACCGACAGTGTTTTTACACACATGTCGCATACCAGGAAACAATAACACTAGACAACATTGGCCGGACGGACCGACCTGCTCTGATACCAATTGTAACACCCCACTTCCCAAATTAAATAAAATATAAACATTATAAATAAACATCAGAGTTTTCCCCAAAATAGTGGGATATCACATCACCAAATTTTTATAAAAATACTTTATTAATTATTCTCAAAAATAATACAGCGGAAAACATTATTCCAACATTCTCGGCCATCCGCCAAATTTCGTAAAATCTTTATTATTATAATTCACAAAAAAAAAGTGATACGTCACAGGATTACAATAAGTTTGACATAAAACAATTAAAACACCCATATCCCGTGTTACGTATCAGAGCATCCTAGACTCGACTGGCACACCACCATCCAAGCTATCTAAGTACCTGGATTATCTGTACTTCCGGAGAAGCACAGACACAACAACAACCAAGGGGTGAGAAAACATGATCAAAAATATATTGGTAATGTAATACATGTAAACAAGGTAGTAAAACACACCAACACACCAATATTCACCCCAACAACTCCATATAACGAACCTACTGTTCAAATTACAATATAACATATTATAATGCAAATATGCAACTCAACACCATGCATGCGGTACCGACTCATTGGTTCATTCAATCGAACCTGGATAGATCACTTACGCTCCTCCTGAGACATGATCTATCCCCCACCATTCTCCACCAAGGAGTACGGATGAATCACTTACGCTCCTCCTGAGACATGATTCATCCCACCAAAACACCATGATATGCACACACCAATGCATAACTATCATATTTAGGCACACTAAGTGCACACGATCCTCCTGATCATATCATCATACATCAATGCATATATGTGTAGATATATTACACCAACACCATATAAATCAATCGGATAGTAAATAAATTCATACTATAACACCATATATAACCACATCCCAACACCCAGGAACACACGATCCTACTGATCACTACATACATATACGTTAACCAATTGTTCACCAACAATATCAAGGAAAACGAGTACCATCACCAAGTAAACAAGTTCATACTTTATCACCAAGATATAAACACGTCCCACCACTCGGGAATACACGATCCTACTGATCACTACACCATGCTCCGCATGATTCATACACCAACTAATTATCCATTTAAATAATTAGTAACGGAAATCACATACTATCACCGAGTACTCACTCTATAACACTCAATCATCTCCCATATAATCAACAAAGTCCAAAGGCACTACACTCTTAGCGCACACAGTATAACAGCATAGAAAAACCCCATTCTGCTACGCTCGCTACACCCTCTCTAGGCGAGCTCCCAGCGAATGCTCGCTACCTGTTCGCTTAGCGAACCTCCTCGCGAAGGCAAACAGAACCTACTAGACTCACTCGCTACCTCACTCGCTAGGCGAGCACCTAGCGAACGCTCGCTGCCTTCTCGCTAAGCGAAGTGCTAGCGAGTTGCCTGCGACTTCTCAAGTTCTCACAGTTCAGAATTCTCACTCTTCTCTGATTCAAGCCTATTCTATAACATCCACTTCCTATACTATCCGTATTACGACCAATGCATATTAGGCTTATCAATCTTCCTATAATTCTACTCCAGATCAACATTACGGCACACTACCGACACTTTAGAGTTGCTCTGAACCTTACTCAAACCAAACCAACACCAACAGTCAATCAACAATGGCAACATCAAACATTCGTACATCATCATATACATATTATTCCAAAGTCATCACTTAAACAATCTATCGACACATCAAAAAGGTCACACAGAACTTCCCTAAAACCGTAAACCCAACCTATACGCCAAATTAACCAAAAACAACAATTCACCAACACTCAACATATTTCAATCCATCAACATCAACATAACTCAACAATCAATAGCATGTCAATATAAAACTTCATCAACGATACATTCCTACGGGGTTAAGGAATCCCCACTACCCTATACATGTATATACCATTCCCAATCAAGTTTCTCCCCCCTTACCTTGTTAATCGGTTGATCGATGAAATTCTTCCTGGATTTGGTCTCTTGGCCTCCTCTTTTCTTTCCGTTCTTCGTTCCCTTTTTCCTTCGTTCTTCTCACTTCTCTCGTTCTTTCCTCTTCTCTCTTTCTATCGCTCTATCGTGTTATTTTCTCTAATACTTCCCCATCCCTTCATATTCTATTTTCCTTTTTCTTTCCTATCCCAATAATAATAATAACTAATAAAAATAATATAATAATAATAATAATAATAATAATAACTAATAAAAATAACATAATAATAATAATAATAATAATAATAATAATAATAATAATAATAATAATAATATTATTATTATTATTATTATTATTATCATCACACCAATTTCCCACGATCTATGGTAATCCCTTTTCTCTCTATTCCAACTTTTCTAATATCTCCTTGCTACCCCTTCATATTTCCTTCCTCACGGTTTCTATCATGACTTTTCATATTTCCATTCTAACTTCCCAATAACCCTTCCACCTCTTATTTTACTTATTTCAACCACTAATATTCCCAATAATAATTCTAATATAATAATTATAATAATCATTATAATAATAATAATAATAATATAATATAATACTATTATAATATTATAGTAATATTCAACATAATAATAATAATAGTAATACACCCAACAATAATTATAATTATAATAATAATAATACTAATGATAATAATAACAATTATATTAATACTAATAATAAAATAATATGAATAATAATAATCTTAATATTAATAATACTAATATAATATTACTAATATTAATAATACTAATCATAATAATACTATTAATAATAATAATAATAATATTATTATTATTATCTCACCAAAATAATAATAATAATAATAATAATAATATTATTATTATCTCACCAAAATAATAATAATATTAATAATACTAATAAATATAATAATATATAATAATAATACCCCCACCAATATTACTATTATTCATTATATTATCATATTCACACCAAAAATCATAATAATATAATAACTATATTAATAATAATATTATATTCTCCATATTAATAATATTACTACAAATATTAATAATAATCATAAATATAATAATAATAATAATAATAATAATAATAATAATAATAATATTAATACCACCACCAATATTACTATTATTTCTTATATTATTATAAACTCACCAAATTACCACCAATGATCTCCCATCTCAGGGACACCCACCAAACATCATCAAATACACCCTACCAAAGGGCATATCAACATATAATATTTAAAATAATAATAAAATGACTAAATAATTAAAATGGGTGTTACACAAAACATGCCTTGGGAGTTGTACATTCTGATGTGTGTGGTCCATTTCCAGTAGCATCAATTGGAGGGAATAAGTACTTTGTGTTGTTTGTTGATGAATTCACAAGAATGACATGGGTATCCCTTATTAAGTTCAAACACGAGGTGTTTGATGAATTCAAGAAGTTCAGAATGAAGGCTGAGAATCAGAGTGGTCAGAAGTTGAAGATTCTTAGAACTGATGGTGGAGGTGAGTATAACTCCAAAGAGTTCCAGAAGTTCTGTGAGGAGAATGGAATTGAGCATGAGGTTACTGCTCCTTATACCCCTCAACACAATGGTCTTGCTGAAAGAAGAAACCGTACTTTGCTTGATATGGTGAGAAGCATGCTAAAGGAGAAGAAGCTTCCTCAGAAGCTCTGGGGAGAAGCTGTTGCCACTGCAACGTATGTACTCAACAGATGTCCTACGAAGAAGTTGAAGGAAATAGTTCCTATGCAGAAGTGGACTGGAGACAAGCAAAGTGTTAGTCATCTAAAGGTATTTGGTTCTGTTTGCTATAAACATGTTCCAAAAGCCAGAAGACAGAAGCTGGATGATAGAAGCAAAGTGATGATTCTGATAGGGTACCACAGTACAGGTGCATACAAGCTCTATTGTCCAGAAACCAAAAAAATTGAATTCAACAGAGATATGATTGTGAAGGAATCAGAAGTTTGGAATTGGGATAAGTCTCAATCTGATTCTGATGTTAGAACTTCTAAAGAAAGGTCAGAGTTAAGAATTTCTGAAGTTGAAGTAAACTCTGACGTTGATTCTGACTCTGATAGTGATTCTGACTCTGGAGAAGACTCAGAAGATGAAGGTGACTCTGATGATCCAGACTCTGATGGTAATCCAGATTCTGGTGGAAATTCAGACTCTGAAGATGGCCAAGGCTCTGGAGGAAGTCAAGCCTCTAAAGCTAGAAATTCTGAAGTTCAAGACTCTGGAAATATGCCAGATCCTGAAGTTGGTCAAAGCTCTGGAGAAAGTCAATTATCTGAAGCCCAAGACTCTGAACAAGTTCAGAGACCACAAAGAATCAGAAGCGTTCCCAGAAGATTTGCAGAATTTGACATGCTGCAAGACACTAAAGTAGACTCTGAAGGATAAGCTATTCAGTGTGCCATGTTAGTAGACTCTGAATCTATAAGTACAGAGGAGGCTCTTAAGCAGAAGCTCTGGCTGAAGGCCATGAAAGAAGAACTTGATGCTATAGAGAGAAACAAGACTTGGAAGCTGACAGAACTTCCAAAAGACAAGAAAGCCATCAGCGTCAGATGGGTTTTCAAGTAGAAGTTAAAGCCAAATGGCTCAATTGGCAAACATAAAGCAAGGTTGGTAGCCAGAGGATTTCTACAAAAACCTGGGCTGGATTACTCTGAAGTGTTTGCACCTGTAGCAAGACATGAAACAATCAGAATGGTGATTGCAATAGCTGCTAACAGGAATTGGCCTCTGATGCATTTAGATGTAAAATCTGCATTTCTGAACGTTCCATTAGAAGAAGAAGTTTACGTGTCACAACCTCCTGGATTTGTGAAAAAGAATCAGGAAGAAGATTGATTCATTTTTCAAGAAGCAAGGTTTTCAGAAATGTGAGATGGAGTACGGTGTCTATGTTCAACATACTTCTGAAGGCAATATGACTCTGGTATGTTTATATGTTGATGATATACTGCTGACTGGTAGTTCTGAACAGGAGGTAGCCAAGTTCAAGAAGGTTCTAATGAACGAATTTGAAATGACTGATCTAGGCAAAATGACATACTTTCTAGGGATGGAGTTCAGATATTCTGAGAAAGGTATCATTTTGCATCAGCTCAAGTATGAATTAGAACTTCTGAAGAGATTTTATCTGAAGAATTGTAAGATGGTTGTCACACCTTCTGATACAAATCAGAAACTGGATTCAGACTCTGAAGGAAAGGATGTGGACGCTACAACCTTCAAACAGTTGGTTGGTTCTCTGAGGTATCTGTGCAATACCAGACCTGATATCTGCTACTCAGTTGGGATGGTTAGTAGGTTCATGAGTAAACCTAAGTGGTCCCATTACCAAGCTGCTGTCAGGATTCTGAGGTATATCAAAGGAACTCTGAAGTATGGAGTGTTATTTCCCTCTGGAGGAAATAATGAGTCAGAACTTCTGAGTTATTCAGACTCTGATTGGTGTGGAGACAGAGTTGACAGAAGAAGTACATTTGGGTACTTGTTCAAATTTCTGGGAGGTTCCATTTCTTGGTGTTCCAAGAAGCAACCTGTTGTGGCGTTGTCAACCTGTGAAGCTGAATACATTGCAGGTGCTGTTACTGCATGCCAAGCTGTGTGGATTCTGAATCTATTGCAGGATCTGAAGATTAAAGTAGACAAACCTCTGAAGTTGATGATTGACAATAAGTCTGCAATCAATCTTGCCAGAAACCCAGTGTTGCATGGGAGAAGCAAGCATATTGAGACCAAGTATCATTTTCTGAGACATCAAGTTCAGAGTGGAGTGTTAGAAGTTGTACACTGCAGCACTCAGAAGCAGTTGGCAGATGTTCTGACGAAAGCTATCAAGACTGATCAATTTCTCAGACTAAGGGATGGAATTGGTGTTACAAGTTTTGATGGAATATGAATTAAGGGATGGTATTAGAATATTAATAGTAATTCATATTTATTTAGTTGTACTATTTTCTTAGCCCCTAAGTTTGTTAGAGGGTATTTTAGTATTTTATCTTATTCGAGTAACCCTAGTTTTAGCTTATAAATAGGGTGACAATCATTGTAACTATCATCATGTTTTTCTGCCGTCATTCTTAATAGAATATTTCTACCTTTCATCATTTATTCTACCTTTGCACCAACATATTCTTCTTCCTTTCCTCTTTTTCACTATCCACCCTTGCTCACCAATCTACTATCAGCATCACTAAAGCAACCTCCTTCTCCATCTAAACTCCCTCTGTCGAAAATTTAAACCACCAACAATCCACTATCCTTTCGTAGGGTTTCTTTGAAACTCATCATAACCTCACCTTCTTTCATAACACACCATCAACCACCATCTTCGGCCACTTCCCTCCGTTCAACCCTTTCTATCTCTCAACTCAAACACCATGCTTCCATCTCCTTTAACCGCACATCACCGCTTATTTCCATAAACTCTCAAAAAACCTATATCCACCGGAGTAAACTCCTTCTACCACCATAAAAGCCACATACACCTTCTGATCTAACCTATATCCGAAACCACCACGTGAACTTTCACACACACCACCCAAAACCGACTTCCACCACTTCTCATAAGCTGTTATGGCCCGAAACCTCACCTTCTGTACTATTTTCTCCGTTTCAACGCATCCACCAAACACATAATCTAACACTTTAAGCCTCTACAACCAATAACAACTAGCAGGCGTGTGAGCAACACCATTCAGCAACAACTTGACTTTTCTACACACCGACAAACCATTCACTGCAAGGCATTCGACATTGCGGTATCGACTATAATTTCTTGGTGTATGTTGTTTATAGTTTAAATATGTTTGAACATCAATTCGGTTTTCCTAAGTTTTGTTTTAAATTCTGTAAATAATTTGTAAACTATGTAAGTATATACTATTTGCTGCTGTTTTTTTTTAATTTCCCTGCATTGTGTAAATCATATTTAATCCATGGTTTTGACAACAATTATATGTTTTTATGCCGTCAACTTCTCTTTCGATATATTAATGTAATATTGTAGATATTGGTTCTTCAGCGTCATGCTTGTACAAATCTGTTTCATATTTGAGCTTTATAATAATTTTGTAAACATTGTAAATAAATTTGTGCTGTTGCTGTTTGATTTTCATTACGTTTCGATAAGTCGGATTAAATCCACGGATTCGACATTTATATCTCATTATACTGCTGTATTTTTGCTTTTATATATTGATTAGATATTTTTTCGTGTTACAGTCGTTGCGTGCGACATTCCTCTCTCATTGTTGTTATGCACAAACCATCTTTGAGCACATTATGATTAGCTTTGTGTATGTCCCTTTGCAATAATTCTCATTAAGATCATTACATTTTGATACCGTTTGTTTTACCATTGCATGCATTAATCTTCCTTTCATTATGAAATCATTTCTTTGCGATTGGATTTCATTCTTATTACGATTTATTTTGCAATGATACGCTTTGTGTTTACAATTCATTCGATTCATGATAGCATGCAACGATTCAACGTCGTTACTTTTAAATTGAATTTAGATTCTACTTATGTTAGGTTTGCATGTGTTTGCATTATACAACATCGATTCACGTCCTCACATCATGATCTTGATTTGTGCCTGTTTCATCTTGCTTTACTTTCTTCAATTCATGTATAATATTCAAGTTTTGTTTACTAATTTTAATATATTCACATTTAAATTTTTTCTATTTCATAGGTATAATTCTAAATTTTTTCTAAGTTAATTTAAACACCTTATTTTTTATTTCTCCATTTCGCTTTTGTTTATTTCTTCATGTGTTGTGATTAATTTATCCAACATAATTCAATGCATTCTAATGTTGTATATGCATCAAATTGTTTTAATAACCTACAAAGACTACCATAAATAATGCATTCAAAACATGCATGCTAACCAACTTATTAGGAATCTACTTTTACATTACTTATCATATACTTTTGAAAAATACGTTTTACTTCCTTATATATATTAATATTTAAGTTGCTATTGTTGTACCCCAAAATTTGACCAACCATTTCTTGTACTTGGCTTATGTTTTCTTTACATTTTCGCATTTCTGCATATCATGGCATTTGTTCTTGGGACAGGGATCAAGGTTTTCGTGTAGCTCAGGGTTTTCTTTGGTGCATGAGTCTAAACAGCGAGCATCAAAAGTTCCGGCATTTATTTTGCATAGCGATCGAGCGGTCGATTTTATTTTATTTTGAAGGATATTTTCAGATCAAAAGGCAACATTCAGACTATCCCAAGCATTCTCACAGTTATAGTATTCAAGAGCAAGTTTCAGAGGCTGAACAGGGCTTAAAACGGTTGAAAACGGGCAAATGTGCAGATTTCCCTCCGAAAAGCGCCAATATTCAAATTTTGAAGGTGTTAACCGATCAACCAAGTCAAAATCAGATCAAATTTGAAATTTTGAAGGTGTTAATCGATTAACCCATATGGTTAATCGATTAACCAAGGCAGATTTCAGCTCTGCATGTGAATTTTCAATAAAGGTCACTTTGGGGTCCATTTTGATCACATGAGAAATTGATTTTACACCAGACGAAGGATCTAGAACCACTTTAAATTTTGATTAACTTTCAAATTAATTCACATTCCCTCCAATTTCCCATTCCTAATCCCATTCCAATTTTCACAAACCACACTCCAAACCACATTTGGATCCTAACCAAGAGCATATTTAAATGATTTGCTCCAAACCTCACACACACAATCCTCATAATTCCATTTCATTTTCAGAATTCACTCTCACTTCTTGAATTTTGCTCTCAACTTCTCCATCTCCCAAACTTCACTAAAGCTCTTCTCACCTTGAATTCTTTGATTCTCCATTGGAATCATTGAAGTCTAGAGCTAAAATCTTCATCCTTATTGTCTCCAATTCTCCATTCAAATTTCGTGCTATTATGGATCTGAATTTTGAAGTTGATCTATATGAGCTTATTTGGATTATTTTGGCTTAATTTTGGTGGATCTTCATTGTTACTACAAGAACACACTTGGATCTTGAAGAATCTCTGGGTTTCTTGCTTGGATCTACTCAATTTAAGTTGAATCAACATTTACCAAAGCAAATCTCCGCTTTGTAGGTTGGAAATTCTAGATCTGATTCTGTTTTTGAGCTTATTTGCATAATCATCATGTTGATCTTCATTTTTGATTGATTTTGTTGATTTTCGATCCATGTGATTTGTGATCTTGTTGTTGTAATGTGTTTACATGTTGATTGGATCATTGTTTTCTAGTTTAAATTCGTGCTTAATTGATTATGTGATCAATTGGATTATTGGAGAAGTGATTAATTGCTGAAAAGTGTTTTTGAGCTGTTGTTTTCTGATTCTGGTACAGTGTTAATCGATTAACCAGATGCAATGCAAACTGGTTAATCGATTAAACAATGCGAATATTTAAAATTTTAAACATTTTCAAATGGTTAATCGGTTAACCCCTGGTGTTAATCGATTAACACTGCGCCAGCAGACCTGTTTTGTTGTTTTTCAAGGTTGTTTTGGTGTCATTTTACTTCAAATTCTCATGGATCGGTATGATGCATTAGGAGTGAGATGTTTTGGATATTGTGTTGTTGTTCTTGATTGTTGAATCATGTTTTCTTCGACATGCGCGATCGATTTCCACTTGAATGCATACTTTTGTAGTTGTTGTTCAAAGTGATGAGTGTTCATCTTTTTGCTTGCATTTTGTTTTGTTTTGCATTGTTTCCTTTGCTTGCATTGCTTGCTTGAGATGTGCTTGTGGTGGCTGTCGTCCCACACTTTTTCCTCCCACTTTTCTTTGTGTTACATTTCATGTTTGCATCTCTTTCATTTCTTTCTACTTGTGATTGATTTACCTTGTGTTTTCTTGGTTTTCTTTGCCATGATCCCTTAGGATTCCTAGTCCCTTTGGGAGTAGGAGAGACATTAAGTGTTCAATCCAAGCATGATAACATTAGGGTAGATTTTCCCCTCTTAATCTCAATCATAGGAGCACATTGCATGATAACATTATGGTCGAGTTAGTTTCCCCTTAGTTGTGTCTTCTCTCTTATCATCTCAAAACTTCTTTAAAACGTCTGATAAAGGATAATAAGTGTTGGACGTTACGAGCCTTAAGAATTTGGGAAATGATGATTTGGGGCCCTTCTCTCATACCGTCTAGAGTGTTTAGCGTATGTCCTTTGGATTGATATGCGACGCATTCGCTCCTAAGTCATAGTCTTTAGTGCAACATGAATTATAAACACAATTCAATCCACTTCTTCATAAAAGACTCAAAAAAAAAAACCTCAAACCTTTTTATCCTTCGGGATTAATTGAAAACCATTTTCATAAAAAGAGTGTTGTTAACTCTTGGTTCTATCGGCAAACAGGTAACGCCTAAGTCTCCAATGGTCGAGCAACAATACACCTAACTGCTAGAACGAAGGTTTAACCCTACTCGGTTAAAACACTTGAACCAATATGTGGTTGTGTCAGCCCAAACTACGTTTGCTCTGATTTCGTGTACCAGACGAGGATACGTAGGCACAAGACGGTGATGTCTTGGCGAGCAACCTTCCCCTACCTTCAACCGTAGTTTTCCGAACTACGTTGACTCTGACTTTCCCATTGCACGAGGGAATACGTAGGCATAGAGCGGCGATGCTCTATCGAGTCTCTTTTCTTTTTCTTTTGTCCTATGAGTCTGTAGCTTAGATTGATCAACACCCTTTTAGATAGACAATAAGCATGGATCCCGTCTAGTACGAAGGACGTGAGGGGTGCTCATACCTTCCTCTTGCGTAACCGACTCCCGAACCCAAGATTTGGTTGCGATGACCTGTCTTTTCCCTTTTTCGTAGGTTTTCTCTGATCGTTTCCTTTCCCTCTCTTTGGGATAAATAACAAACGGTGGCGACTCTTCTGTCCTTGACGGACCCTCCTTCGCAGCGATGCGACAGCTGGCGACTCTGCTGGGGATTATCCCCATCCCCTAGGCGAGTCAATCCTAGCGCTTGTTTGTTTTACCTTTGGGTGTGTACATATGTGTTTATGTGTTGCATTTGTACAATATTGCATTCGCATTTTACTTTCCAGCATTGTTATATATCATTGTTGTTATGCTGTTGGGTGGGAATGTTCCATTGAGTGATAAGCCAAAACCCAGGCTTGAGGATATCCATAGCATTAGAGTGGAGAGTAGTGAGGACCTGTACGGAGACATGCACTAGTCCTCACGAAATTCGCGTTCAGACGAGGTTTTCTTTGAAGACATCGCATCTTGCTGGTCAGGACCGGGATGTTGGATCTGAAAACTGTCGACTCTGGAGACCGATCACTTGGGAGTCAGCTAAGTGAGGTCGCTTCATTAGGCTATGATATCAAACCAGAAATGGTGGACGTATCATCGTTTCTCGAAAGTCTGTGACGCTGACGACCCCATAGGATGCCAGACCATATCAGGAGATAGGTTCATACATTTGAGTGGGGAGGGTTATACAGGAAACCATGACCTTCAAACTACCCGGTTTTCTCGCCAGTGTGAGCCTTTGGTCCTTGGTACAATGGGTCCTTATATCAGTGTTGTGTTATGTCCTCGCTGAAGCGAAGCGCTGTTCATCTCAGTCAAGAGCACAACAATCTTGATCCCCTGTTGCATTTGAATTTTCATTTGCATTTAACATTGACATGTATTTATGTGTTGCAGGTGTATATTTTCCTCTCGATTCTAGTGAGCTTAACCCACTTCTGACATGGAGCCTAGTTTGAAGAAGACTATTATATACAATTTTCCTACTCCTGACATAGGATTTCTGCTCAGTTTGATCTCTGTTGTTGATCGTGCTATAATGGAAGATTTCAAGAAGTCATATAGGAAGCTTCTGGGATATGTTTGCAAAGCCTCGGTGTTTGAGTTGGAAGGTCTCCATACATTTCTCCAGTTCTATGATCCACAATTGAGGTGTTTCACTTTTCCGGGTTATGTGTTGATGCCTACTTTAGATGAGTTCTCTACGCTGCTTAGAGTTCCCATTCTGGACCAGATGCCTTTTTATCATACTGAAGCTGAACCTGATTTGGCTAAGTTGGCTAAGGCCCTTCATCTCGACGCTTCTGAGTTAGAAGGAAGATTGATCAGAAGGAATGGGATGCATGGGTTTCCATTGCCTTTCCCGGTTGGTAAAGCTCTCCACTTTGTAGAAGAGGGTTGTTGGATTGTTTTTAATGTCGTATTAGCTCTGTGCATATATGGTATAATGTTGTTTCCGAATATTTCAGACTTTGTGAATTTGGATGCTTTCCACATCTTTGCTTCAGGAAATTCTGTGCCTACATTATTGGGAGATGTGTATCATTCCGTGCATTACAAGAATGAGAAGCAGAGAGGGAAGAATGTGTCTTGTTGTGTACCTCTTTTATACAAATGGTTTGTGAGTCACCTTCCCAAGACCGGTGTAGCACCCCAAAATTTGCCTTTTCGTTTTAGCAGCATTTGGCTTTTTCTTCTTTGCATTTTCGCATTTTCTGCATTTGCATAGTATTCGTTCTTGAGACAGGGGATCAAGGTTTTCCCGTGGCTTCGTTTCATCTCAGTGCATGAACCTGAACAGTGAGCATCAAAGGCTCTGGCATTTAGTTTGCCCAGCGGTCGGGCGACCAATTTTATTTTATTTTTCAGGGTATTTTCGATTCAGAAAGCAGCATTCAGGCTATCACAAGCATTTTCATGGTTATGATATTCAAGAGCAAGTTTCGGAAGCTGAACAGAGCTCAGAACGGCAAGAAACGGGCAAATGTGCAGATTTCCCTCCAAAAGGCGCCAAATTCAAATTTTTGAAGGTGTTAATCGATTAACCAAATGTCTTAATCGATTAACCAAATCAAAATCAGCCCAGATTTGAATTTTTAACAGTGTTAATCGATTAACCAGTGCAGATTTTGCCTCTGCACGTGAATTTTCAAAGGGAGTCACTTTGGGGTCCAATTTTGATCACTTGGAAGCTCAGTTTTACACCTTGGAATGATCTAGAACAATCTTGAATTTTGGTTAATTTCATTTTCCCTCCAAATTCCCATTCCTCATTAAAAACAAAATTTTCCAAACCACATTCCAAACCTCTCATTTGGATCCAAGCCTAAGAGGTACTTAAGTGGTTTACTCCAAACCTCACACATTTAATTTTCATTTTTCACTCTCATTTTCAAAATTCATCTCAATTCTCTCAAGTTTTCTCTCAACTTCCAAAACCCTCACCAAAGCTCTTCATCCATTGAATTCTTTGATTCTCCATTGGAATCAATGAATTCTTGAGCTAAAACCTTCATGCTTTGTCATCATCATCTCCATTTTTCCATTTGATTTTCATGCAAACTTAGATCTGAATTTTGAAGTGGTGTTGGAAGTGCTTATTTGGAGTAATTTGGCTTGACTTTGGTTGATTATCACTTCTATTACAAGAATTGGCTTGGATCTTGAAGTATTCCGGATTTTCTTGCTTAGATCTACACATTCGAAGTAAATCAACATTAACTGAAGCAATTCTCCGCTTCGAAGGTTGGAATTCTAGATCTATTGCATTTTGAGCTTATTTTGCATAATCATGTTGATCTTCATTTTTGATTGATTTGATTCATTCTTGATCCATATGAAGTGTGATGGTGTGGTTTAGATGTGTTTAAATCTTGTTTAAATCACTGGTATATGGTTTAATTTCGTGCACAATTGTTTATGAGATCATGTGGATGTTTGCTTAAGTGATAAGATGCTGAAAAGTGCTTTTCTGTTGCTGTTTTCTGCTGTTGGAGCAGTGTTAATCGATTAACCTCTGGTGTTAATCGATTAACTAGATCAAACTTTCAATTTTTCTGCAGTTCACACAGTGTTAATCGATTAACGTAATATGTTAATCGATTAACACGTTCAAACTTTCACTTTTTCAACTGTTTTTCAATGGTTAATCGATTAACATTGCTCCAACAGGCTTGTTTTTGCTATTTTTCATGCTTGTTCCGGTATCGTTTCACTTCGAATCATCATAGATCAGTGTGATGCATTAGGAGTGAAATGTTTTGGATATGTATCGCTATTCGTGATTGTTTAATTGGGATTTCATCGACATGCGTGCTTGCTTTCCACTTGGATACATACTCTCGTATATGTTGTTCGAAGTGATGTGTGATTTCTTTTGTTTGCTTGAGTGTGAGAATCAAGTGGTCGAGATGCGCTTGTGGTGGCTGCTGCCCCACACTTCTTTTCCTCCCAGTTTTCTCCGATGCTTGGTGGCCGATGGTCGTAGGAGTTCGCTTCTCCATCCTTTCTCTTTTGTGCTTGCATGTTCATGATTGCTTGCTAGCTTGCATTTCTTTTCTTTGCGTGCATTCTTTGTGCAGCTCCTGTCTTGCATTAATAAAGGTTGAGATGTGCTTGTGGAGGTTTTCACCCCACACTTTTTCCTCCCTTTGCTTGTGTGTTGCATTGCATATGCATTCTTCCTTCTTTCATGTTATCTTATGCTTTGCTTTCTTCTTTTGCCATGTCCCCCTAGGATCTCTAATCTCTTGAGATTATGATAGACCCTTAGACTTAAACCATGCATGATAACATTAGGTAGTATCCCCTTAACCTCAATCATAGGACCATTTTGCATGACAACTTTTAGGTTTGAGTTAGTCTCCCTTTAGTTCGTCTTCTCTCCTTCTCATCTTCAAATCATGTCAAAACACTTAATAAAGGTTAACGAATGTTGTGCGTTACGAGCCTTAAGCTACTTGGGAAATGATGATTGGGTGGTTGCCTCTCAATTGTCTAGAATGTTAGCGTATGTCCTTTGGACGACATGCGACGCATTCGCTCCTAATTCATAGTCTTTAGTGCAACATGAGTTACAAACAATAATCAATACACTTCTTCTCTAAAAAACACAAAACAAAACATCAAACCTTTTTCCTTCGGGATTAATTTAAAATCACTTTCAGAAAAGAGAGTTTTGTTAACTCTTGGTTCTACCGCAAACAGGTAACGCCTAAGTCTCCAATGGTCGAGTTGCATACACCTAACTGCTTGAACTAAGTTTTAACCTTACTCGGGTAAAAAACACTTTAACCAACCGGTGTTCTTGTTAGCTCGAACTACGTTTGCTCTGATTTCTCATACCAGATGAGAATACGTAGGCACAAGACGTGATATCTTGGCGAGTAACCTTGCCCCACCTTTCACCCGTAGTTGGCCGAACTACATTGACTTTGACTTTCCCATTGCACGAGGGAATTTTCCCAGCTGTCGCTACTACGAAAATAGGTGCCGACAATGATAGAAGAGTCGCCACCATTCGTTATTTATCCTAACAAGGGAAAGGAAACGAGCAGAGAAAACCTGGAGAAAAGGGATAAGATTGGTCATCGCAACCAAATCTCGGGTTCGGGAGTCGGTTACGCAAGGGGAAGGTATTAGCACCCCTCACGTCCATCGTACTCGATGGGATCCACGCTTGGTTGTCTATCTAAAATGGGTTTACTATCTAACTAAAAGTCGGGGACAAAAGTGTTAGAACACATATTGGTTCTTAATATATCTCAATGTTTTGATGATAACATTAATGAAATTTTGTATAAGAAAATATATACTCTAATTTCGTTCAAGTGTTTTTGTTTCAGATGTCAAATAAATATTCATCTGAAGACAAAATGAATTCCTCTCAACATGATTTAACATAAGGCTCTGAACGTAGAAGTGTAGTTGCAGGAGACTCTGAAGCGCTAGCTCAAGGCTCTGAAGTGCAAGCACAGAAGACTCTTGAGCGCTACCTACAGAAGAATCTGAGCGCAGAGTATAAAGATTCAGAACATTCAGAAGACTCTGTGAGAACTAAACGCTGCAAGTACAGAGTCTCTGAGAATTAAGTCAACTCTGATCATACATTCACGCTAAGCACTTTGCTGCAAGACTCTGGATAAAGTGACTCTATTAAAGAAGAACAAGGAACAACATCAGAGGATCTGATGCAAGATTGTTTTTTCTTATATGTTCATTTGAAAAGGAAGTGTTCAAGAAAGATACATTGCTAACCACTACCAACGGTACTATTTCTCATTCGTGTATGGCACAGGAATTCAAGCAAAAAGGGAATGTCAAATTAAGATGAAAAGTATTTGTCCTTTCTATCTACATCCTACAGTACTTTCATCTACACACTATTGAGAAAGTGGAGTATATAAAGAAGTCTTCTTCAACACTTCAAGTACAAGATTTTGAATACTACAATTTCCAAAAAATTCAAAGAGACAATCAAAGTAGAAACTCATACAAATAAAAACACAAACAACTTTCTACATCAAACACATCAGTTTTATTTGTTCTTCATTTTGTGTAAAAATCACAGTTGTGATAATAGCTTTTTAGAAGCAACTTAAACACATTGTATTTTATCTTTGTAAAAATTCCTTGAGAGACCAAGTTGTGGTCAGGATTCTTGAGAAGACTAAGACAGTTGTCTTAGTGATATCACTGTAATCAAGTTTTGATTTAGTCGATTAAGTCCTCGTTTGAGAGAGGCGAAATCACCTTGGTCGGGTGGACTGGAGTAGTTTGAGTTCAAACGAACCAGGATAAAAATAACTTGTTATTTTCTATTATCATATTTGTTTGAAAACCCCTTATTCAACCCCCCTTCTAAGTGTTTTCCTACCTTTAGTTGGTATCAGAGCTCCGGCTCTGAAGTGCTATCACTTAACAGTGACAGAGAAAGATTCAATTGGGAAAACTCTTGATTTATTATCCTTGATTTATTATGGCTGAAACTTCAACTTCAAACAACAAATATGATGATAAAGATAGATTCAACACAAAGCCTCCCATGTTTGATGGAGAGAAATTTGATTATTGGAAGGATAAAATAGAAAGTTTATTTCTAGGCTATGATGCTGATCTATGGGATTTGGTCATTGATGGATACATTCACCCCATTGATGGTGAGGGAAAAAATATTGACAGAAAGTCAATGACTGATCAACTGAAGAGAGATTTCAGAAATCATCACAAAGCTAGAACCATTCTGTTAAACGCTATATCTCCTACTGAGTATGAGAAAATCACAAATAGAGAAACAGCGTTTGACATGTTTGAGTCATTAAAGATGACACATGAAGGAAACTCTCAGGTGAAGGAGACAAAGGCTCTTGCGCTTATTTAGAAATACGAAGCCTTCAAGATGGAAGAAGAAGAATCTGTGGAAACCATGTTTTCAAGATTCCAGATTCTGACAGCTGGTTTGAAGGTCCTAGACAAAGGATACTCCACTTATGATCATGTGAAGAAGATCATCAGAAGTCTGCCAAAGAAGTGGAGACCCATGGTCACATCGCTGAAGCTATCAAAGGATCTTAACAAGATCACTCTGGAGGAACTCATCAGTTCCTTAAGGAGTCATGAGATAGAGCTGGAAGAAAACGGGCCTCAGAAGAAAGGTAAGTCTATTGCTTTAAAATCTAATAAAAAAATCTGACACAAAAGCGTTTCAGGTACATGAGGAAAGCTCTGGAGAATCTTCCTCAGATGAAGATGAACTGTCCTTGCTTTTCAGAAGGATAAATCAACTCTGGAAGCATAAGCAAAAGAAGTTTAGAAACTTCAAAAGACCAGAACAACATGGAGAATCTTCTGGACACAAAAGATCTGGAAAGAAAGAAGTTGTGTGCTTTGAGTGCAAGGAGCCAAGACACTACAAAAGTGAATGTCCCAAACTTCAGAAGGAGAAACCCAGAAAGAAGTTTGAGAAAAAGAAGAAAGTCCTTATGGCCACATGGGATGACTCAGATGACTCTGAAGCCTCATCCGTGTCAGAGGACGAATGTGCAAATGTTGCACTGATGGCTGACACAGAAGACCATGAAGAAACATCTGAATCTGGATCAAAATCAGATTCAGAAGAGGTATTTTCTGAACTTACCAGAGCTGAGCTAGTTGAAAGCTTATCTGAGATGGTTGAAAACTAAAGTAAAATCAGACTCAAATACAAGAAGCTTCAGAGTATCTTGCATCTGAGACTGATCAGATGAAATCTGAAATTGCTGAGCTAAAAGCAAATAACTTTCAAATAAAAACTGATTTAGAAAAAGCTCAACAAAAGTCTGTTTCAGATACTATGTCTTGCTCTAAAAACATTTTAGAAGAGTACGACTATAGTTTTCAGAAGTTCCTATCCAGAGGCCTAGATAGAAGCAAAATGGCTTCCATGATCTATGGTGTTAGCAGGAATAACAGAAAAGGAATTGGATATGAATCACCCTCTAGGAAGGATTTAAATCCAAAACCTGTTGATAAGCTGATCATCAATTATACTCCTCTATACACTCATTTTAAATATGGTCACCTAAATGACATAGAACACACATGTACAAATCAGATCATAAAAGCTTTATTAAACCAAAACCTCGTCAGAACATAAAAGTTTTTAAGGAAAAGAAGTTCAGGCAGAAATTCAGACCAACTAACCCCAGAGGACCCAAAAAGATATGGGTACTTAAGGATAAAATAATCTTTGTTGCAGATGTCCTTAGCAGCAAAGTTAAGACACCAGTCATGGTACCTGGACTCTGGCTGCTCATGACATATGACGGGAAGAAGTTCTATGTTCCAAACCCTGGAACTTATATCTAGAGGAGACGTGAAGTTTGGAGGAAACCAAAAGGGCAAAATCATTGGCTCTGGAACAATTGGTAATGGTAACCTCCCTTCTATCTCTAATATTCTGCTTGTTGAAGGATTGACACATAATCTATTGTCCATAAGTCAATTAAGTGACAATGGTTATGATATAATCTTTAATCAAAAATGTTGTAAAGCTGTTAGTCAGAAAGATGGTTCAATCCTCTTTAATGGGAAAAGGAAGAACAACATTTATAAGATAAATCTTTCAGAACTGAAAAATCAAAATGTAAAATGCCTTATGTCTGTTAATGATGAGCAATGGGTCTGGCATAGAAGATTGGGTCATGTTAGCATGAGACGTATATCTCAGATTAACAAGCTCAATCTGGTCAGAGGACTTCCTAAGTTGAAGTTCAACTCAGATGCTCTTTGTGAAGCATTGTCGCTACCGCGAAAATAAGGTGCCGACAAAACAGAAGAGTCGCCACCTTTCGTTATTTATCCCTCAGAACGGGAAAGGAAACGATCGGAAAAACCTGACGAAAAGGTATAAGACAAGGTCATCGCAACCATGTCTGGGTTTGGGAGTCGGTTACGCAAGGGGAAGGTATTAGTGCCCCTCACGTCCGTTGTACTCAACGGGATCCATGCTTGTTGTGTTTATCTGACGGGTTGGTTTTATCTATCTACCTATCAAGGCTGGTCTGAAAAGAAAAGAAAATGACTCGGCAAAGCATCGCGATTTATGCCTACGTATTCTCATCAGAGAACGAGAAATCAGAGTCAACATAGTTCGGCTAACTACGTGTAACGAATGGGGGAAGGTGGCTCGCCAATACGTCAATATTGTGACTACGTACTCTCAACAGATATGAGAGATTATAGCTTACGTAGTTCGGGATAATACGGATTACGGGGGTTCAGATTCATCTGTTTTTCCGAGTAGGGTTAATAAATAGTTCCAGCAGTTTGGTGTATGCAGCTTGCTCGTCAGAGACTCGTGTGTTCCTGTTTGCGGTAGAACTGAGAGTTAACGACACTCTTTTCTTCAGAAAAGTTTTCCTTTGAATTATGGGCCCACAGGGCAAAAGAGGGTTTGAAGTTTGTTTTCTGTCTTTTACGGAAGAAGTGCTTTTTATGGGTGTTTGCAACTAATATCGCACTAGAGACTATGACCTAGGAGTGAGTGTGTCGCATGTCACCCAAAGGGTACCATACTAAACATCTTGATTACTGGAAGGAAACCCTCAAACAATCATTTCCTAAGTAGCTTAAGGCTCGTAACGTGCGATATCAATTAACCTTTATTCCTGTATTTTGATTTATTTGAAGAGAGAAGAGAACGGACACAACTAAGGGGAAACTATCAAGTCTTAACAGTTGTCATGCCAAGGATTCATCCTATGGATGAGGTTTGAAACCGGGAACTCCTAGATGTTATCATGCAAAGGCTTCAGCCTAAAGTTCTAATCATCACTTCCTTATCAAAGGAAGTGAGATTCCTAGGGGATCATGTCAAGTGGGAAACAGACAACAGAGAAAGAATCAACTAAACATCAGTAGAAAAGAAGAGAAAATAGTAAAGATGCACATGCTATGCAGCAATACAAGCAGAGGGAGACTCACTCAACCTCTAGAGCAATCAAGCAAAAGCAACACAATGCACAGGCAAGGGAGACAAGCTCAACCTTCAGCCAACAAGCAAAGGCAAACAGTAACAGACAAGCAGAGGGAGACAGACTCAACCTCTCATGCAAACAAGCAAAGGGAGGCAGGCTCAACCTTTCAATGAACTTAGGCCTAGAATCAACTACATGAAAGCCTATCCTAATGCAACACACCAAAGAAATAGTCATACAAATACAGTTAAACGACAAGAACAGCAGAGCAGCACAACAACACTCCAACAGCAAAGCAGCCCAAAAGTCTGTCTTCTAGTCCAAGTCATCCATCAGGAGAAAAGGGAATGAGGACTTCATCTTCAAGCTTCAACTTGCTCCATCAAGAGATGATATGAATCACACAAAGATCATTGCATGATGAGGGGAAACATCATGGAAACCAATGGAATCCATCATGGCACTCAACCACTCATCTGAGATTGGTATCCTCAAAGGTTTTACCTTTTGTGGTAGGCCTTTAGTCCTTCCAAAGGAGGTACTAGGCTCCCACAAAGGAACCTTGCATAATTGGATAGGAAATGGAATGCAAACCAAAGCAAACCACAATTATGAAAAAAGAAGAAACTCCTAAAGGCTCTAAAATCCCTAATTCCACAAGCTCTAAAAGCAACTCTCCAAAGGGAACTAATGCACCAAATTACACCTTAAGATTCAATCTACAAAGGCATCAACATGTCTACTAAACCATCAGAAAATATTTGGAAACTTATCATGAACTAAAGGTCACTTTTGAAGTTCAACTATGGGAGATACTATGCTAGAGGCATCCTACAAACAGCCTAGATGTAAAATCTAACTAAAATAGTAAATCAACTCCTAAAAATCTATACATATTTCTAAGTGATCCTAAAGGTATTGGGAACCTATGGAAAAAATCCAGAGCTTAAATCAATGTTTAAGGGCACTAGGGAAATTCTAAACCAAAAGTTGTCAAGTGGGACTTCAAGTGGGGAAAGCTCTAAAAACCTAATCCAAAACTAATCTTAGAATCATCTAAAAAATGTAAGAAAAATCATACAATATACTACAATGTATCAACATTCACCATGTAAAAAATCAGAGATTAAATCCAAGCATTGATATG
This sequence comes from Lathyrus sativus, assembly GCA_963859935.3. Taxonomy (NCBI): domain Eukaryota; kingdom Viridiplantae; phylum Streptophyta; class Magnoliopsida; order Fabales; family Fabaceae; genus Lathyrus; species Lathyrus sativus. The sequence goes on from CAWUDS030003444.1 coordinate 62,776, forward strand.
GAAACAAAAATCTAGAAACTAACATGGAATTATTTCTATTCATGGAAAAGCACATAAAAGAAAAATACAAAATTAATTGAAAAAAGAATTAATATTGCAATTAAAAAATATGACAATTTTCTACATATTCTCAAATATCTCCAGTATTTTTCTCATGATTTTATGACATCATTTTATATTTTTTTCTGAATTAAAAACAAACAATGTAATTAAATGAAACTAAAAGAAAAATGAATTAAAGGGAGAACGCAGGTGGGTGCTGGAAGTAATTTCTATGCGTGTAATTCACACTGGGCTGCGCGCTGGGGGTGGTGATAGCGAAATGGATCGCTGGGCCCACCTGAGTATTAAAACTCAGCATTTTGTTTTATGAAGGCAGGCCATGGGGTGCGTTAAGTAACAGACTCACGTGTATATTTGTGTTTGGGTCGTGCGTGGGGTGCGAACAGCATGTGGATTGGGCCCAACTGAGTTTCAAAACTCAGCATTCATTAATGCAAGACGCAGCGCTTTGGTTAAGTGAATGGCCACGCGATATGCGTTATCGGCCGTAGGATGCGAATAACAGGTCAAGGCAAGGCACGATCCAACGGACATCATTTCTTCACCAAAATTAGTTTTTCTTTAACCAAAACTGTGTTATTTTTCGTGTAGAATTCAAATATCAATTTTATTTCCACTTTCCTCCATTAAAACTCAGAAATCAATATCATCCAAGAATCTTCAAGAATTATCAAATTTCTCAAAACTCAAAATTTAAGATACTAATCTCTTCCTCTCACTTCCTACATCAACAATCTATGTTTATTTTCCATTTTCATCCACTAACAAGAGAGAAAATCAAACTACAACCTAGGGTGTCAATTCTTGAAGTTTCATGGAACCTAACCAAACTAATCCTAAAAGCTTCTACATACTCCAAGGATCATAATTATGTAAAAATGGCGCAATAACTCATCAAGAACATAGCGTATGGATGAGAAATAAGAACCTTGTTGGGAGCTTCAATAGTGGAGTGTTCTTGCACGAATTTTTGATCCAAGTTGTTCAAAATCGTTCAATGATGCTTTGAGAAGCTTCTTGAATCCTTAATTCCCTCTGAAATGGCTTCAAAGTAGAAATTCAATTTTCACCTCTAACAAACTTTTTTCAAGTGCTTCTTACCTCATTCAAACTCTTCCATTCACCAACCTTGCTATGAACTCTTCCATGGTGTTATATAGAAATGATTTGGATCCTTATTTGGCCCAATTGTGGCCCAATTCACTCAATCCAAAATTTTGATTTTTCTCACTTTTTCCTTTGTAATTTCCATGAACATGGTGTGTGGAAGCTTCCAATCCTGTTCATATCAGTTCCTTACGATGCAAGGATCATGTAGGGCTGAGATTAATGCCTTGGAAATGAATGGATGGTTGATTTTCATTATGTTGCTTTTTGGTGAAGAAACCATGAAATTGACAAAGCAAATGAATTCAAATTTGATTTCTTATTTTTCCAATGTTCTTAAAACATTAATTGGACTCAAAAAAATGTACCAACATGACATAATTTGGTTCCAAAATGAATTGGTTTGAACTAGCCCATTTCAAGCTCCTTTTAATGATTCATTCATGAATTCTTCTTCAAGCATTTCTCATCCTAATCCATATCAATGGATTATTGGTTCATGGTTAGCCAAATAACATCATTTTGAACAACTTTCAAGTTGGAAAAAATTTCATCTGAGGTGCGTAAGTTGGTGGAATTGACCCATAATCAAAATGTCCTATAATTCCAAATTCCTAAAATACCCTTGTCTTGCAAAGCTTGTAACTTGAGTTCTACAAATCCAATCATGGATTTCTAGTACTTTCTAGAAAGCTAAGAAGATAAGGAACAACATTCATGTTGGCCAAAAGTTCATGAGAATCATACTTCTAGGGAAAAGTGTCATGCAAGTTGGTTGACTTTCAAGCTCTAAATTCACATTCCACTGATGACCCGTAACTTGTCTGGCTCATAACTTTAGTTCTATAAACCCTATCAAGGACTTCTAGTACTCAAATTAAAGTTATGATCATGCCCTACAACAATCATGTTGGGGCCAAGGTGAGATGAAAATCACATCATGAGTTAGGTGGTCTTGAAGTTAGGCACTAAACTAGGGGATTTTACACTGTCAAGCATAGCAACCCTAGCTTAGGAACTCCTCACACTCTTGATTCATGATGAGTTGACCTTGGAATCATCCCTCGGGCATCTCAATACATCAATCCACGATCACATGGCCTTGGAATTAGGTCTCAACCTTCTTCAAATCATCAGTTATCCTAGGGTTGTTCAGATGAAACCCTAGTTGCACCCATCTTGGTATATCTTCATATCCTTTGCATATTGACCTGTCTAGGCTTCAAGATGAACTTCAACACTTCTCATGAGCTCTCTCAAGGCTATAGGTCCAACTTCATGGCTCCAGAATCATCTGATGGTCTTCCCGCAACCCTCAAGTTAGGAGATATACACATGTGGCTTCAACCACTCTCTTTGAGGATCTTAACTTCATTGATGAGGATATCCACCCTTGAATACTTGGATAAGGTTCTCATCTAGCTTCATAGCCTTGTGTAGCCCTTGGTTGGTAGTCATACCTCTTGATCTTCTGCACACATGTCAATGCAATACAGATGATAATGCTAATATGAATGCAATGAAACACAAGCTAGGTACAAAAAAGGTTAGGCAAATTTTGGGGTGCAACAAGCATGTCAGAAAGGAAAATTTTCAAAATCTTCTTTCAAATCTAAAAATGTTGTTTCTACCTCTAGACCATTAGAGCTATTTCATATTGATCTATTTGGACCAGTGAAAACTGCATCTATTAGAGGCAAGAAGTATGGATTAGTCATTGTTGATGACTACAGCAGATGGACATGGGTAAAATTCCTGAAACACAAGGATGAGTCTCATTTTGTATTCTTTGACTTCTGCAATCAAGTCCAAATTAAAAAAGAATTTTAATATTATCAAAGTCAGAAGTGATAGTGGTGGTGAATTTGAAAATAAATATTTTGAAAAATATTTTAAAGAAAATGGCATTGCACATGATTTCTCTTGTCCTAGAACTCCTCAACAGAATGGAGTTGTAGAATGAAAGAATAGAACATTGCAAGAAATGGCCAGAACCATGATCAATGAGACTAATATGGAAAAACATTTTTGGGCAGAGGCAATTAATACAGCATGTTATATTCAGAACAGAGTGTCTGTAAGACCTCTTCTAGAGAAGACTCCTTATGAATTGTGGAGGAATAAAAAGCCCAACATTTCTTATTTCCATCCTTTTGGATGTATTTGTTTTATTTTGAATACTAAAGATAATCTGAACAAGTTTGACTCTAAAGAACAGAAGTGTTTTATGATTGGATATTCTGAATGCTCTAAAGGCTATAGAGTATACAATACTGAGACACAAATTATGGAAGAATCAATTCATGTCAGATTTGATGATAAGCTTGGCAATCAAAAGCCAAAGCAGTTTGAAATTTCTGCAGATAGAGAAGTCCTTCTCACAAACTCTGAAGAATCAGAGGCAGATAGAGTTAAAGCAAAAGAACCAGAAGCTACTTCAGATGCTACTCCGTTAGCTGCTCATCTGGACATCTTAACTATTTTTGAAGAAACCCCTCTGAAAGGATCCTCCAGAATCAAAGCTTCTCACCAAGAGGAAATGATTATTGGAAAGAAGGATGATCCCATCAGAACAAGATCCTTTCTCAAATCATCTGGAACATCATTGTTTGGTTTAGTATCACTTATTGAACCTACCTCTATGGATGAAGCTCTGCAAGACAATGATTGGATACTTTCTATGCAAGAGGAGCTAAATCAATTCACAAGGAATGATGTTTGGGATCTGGTTCCAAGACCAAAAGGATTTAATATTATTGGAATGAAATAGATTTACAGAAACAAGCTAAATGAGCAAGAAGAAGTCACCAGAAACAAAGATAGACTGGTTGCTCAAGGCTACAATCAGCAAGAAGGTATAGATTACACAGAGACATATGCTCCTGTGGCAAGGTTAGAATCTATTCATTTGCTTATTTCTTTTGCTGCACAGAATAACATCACTCTGTATCAGATGAATGTTAAAAGTGCTTTCTTAAATGGCTTAATTGAAGAAGAAGTTTATGTTCATCAACCTCCTGGTTTTGAAAATGAAAATTTTCCAGAACATGTTTTTAAATTAAAGAAATCACTCTATGGCTTAAAACAAGCTCCCAGAGCTTGGTATGAGAGGATGAGTAATTTTCTTCTGGAAAATAATTTTATCAGAGGAAAGGTTGATACAACTCTATTTCATAAATCAATTAAGAAAGACATTTTAATTTGTCAGATTTATGTAGATGATATTATTTTTTGAACAACAAATATTACACTTGGAAAGGAGTTTGCTCGGTCTATGCAGGCAGAATTTGAAATGAGCATTATGGGAGAACTCAAATTCTTTCTGGGAATTCAAGTCAATCAAACTCCAGAAGGCACTTACATACATCAAACAAAGTATGTGAAGGAGCTTCTGAAGAAGTTCAACATGACAGAAAGCAAGTCAGCTAAGACTTCAATGCACCCAACAAGCACTCTGGGAAAAGAAGAGGTAAGTAAAAAGGTAGATCAGAAGCTCTACAGAGGTATGATTGGTTCTCTTCTGTACTTGACTGCTTCTAGACTTGATATTCTTTTCAGTGTTTGTCTGTGTGCTAGATTCCAATCAAATCCTAGAGAATCTCACTTAACAGCTGTTAAGAGAATTCTAAGGTATCTGAAAGGTACTACAAACGTGGGTTTATGTTACAGAAGATCTGATGATTTTAAATTAGTTGGCTTCTGTGATGCTGATTATGCAGGAGACAAAGTTGAACGCAAAAGTACTTCTGGAAGCTGTCAGTTTCTGGGAGGCAAAATCTTATCGTATAGCAAGAAGCAACCCACAATAGCACTCTCAACTACAGAAGCAGAATATATTGCTGCTGCTGGTTGTAGTACATAGATGCTCTGGATGAAGAGTCAGCTAGAAGACTATCAGATATATGAGAGTAACATTTCTATCTTCTGTGATAACACTTTTTCTATTTGTCTCTCTAAAAACCCTATTTTACATTCTAAGGAAAAGCATATAGAAATTAAACATCATTTCATCAGAGACTATATTCAGAAGGGAACTTTAAGCTTAAATTTTGTTGATACAAACCATCAATGGGCTGATATCTTTATAAAACCCCTTGCTGAAGATAGATTTAAATTTATTTTGAAGAAAATTTATTCAGATGAGAAATGATTAATGTCTATATTATGAAGTGTTTCATCTGATTTCATTTGTTATCTTATTTATTTTTGTGAAACTCTGAACTAACAAGCTTCAGAGGATCTGAGTGTTGTTTAACGTTTCATATTCTAAAGAGTTTCAGAGGCAAAACAATATCAAACACGCGTCACATGAAATCTAAAAAGGTGGAGTGTACAAAGTGAGACGTCGTTTGAGGTACTGTTTGAATTATTACAATTCTCGTTTTCCCCCACTTTTGTCAAATCTCATTAAATGTTGGAATCATTTTTTATTAATGTGATTAATTGCTAAGTGTTGGTTGTGTTTTTTGTGCCCTAATTTTTCTCTATATATTCCACAATCTCACACGATTTCACACTTTCACTCTCTCTCATACCTTTTATGCATTTTGGCCTTCTCCATTATTTTATCTTCTCTGCTAAATCTAAAAGAAGATCAGTTAATCTCAAAAGTTCTTCAATGGCAACTTCATCTTCTTCATCTCAAAAGTTAGTGTCAACAATGGCTGGGGTATCAACATCTAAAAAGGGTAATGAAACCTACAAAGCACCAGAACGAACTCTTCTAACACCAGTGGATAATCTAGAAGTTCTTTGTGATTTCATGGTGAACTTTGAATGCATGGCGAAGAACGGTTTTGATCTTCATTCAACTGTATCTTCTCAAGGATGTGTAAAGTATTTTGATAGGCTGTTTGGTCCAGTTTATCCTCACTTGGTTAAAGAATTCTAGATTCACGCAAAGGTTTGCCCCAAGTTCATAATTTCATATGTTTTGGGAAAAGAAATCTTTATAACTGAGGAGTTGATTCGAAAGTTGATAGGGTATGAAGAAGTGGATGGTTTTACTCATCTTTCTGCAGGACGGGTAGACATGGATGAAGTTTACAGAGAAGTCTTCACTTTTGGGGTGTCTTCAAGCAAGATCAAGGATTTGAAGACACACTACAAAATTTGGGCAAAGATCTTTCTGGGATGTATTCACCATAGAAAATCATCTAACTCTCCAGACTACATCAACGTAGAACAACTGTACTTTCTGTATTGTTTGGGAAACAATATCAAGGTGGATCCGCCACACTTGCTATTTGCTCATCTGTGGAACCACGTCAAAATGTCCATAGAAGAGATCAGGACAAAACATCAGAAGATCAGAAATTGGATCCCAATGGGAAGATTGATTTCTGATGTTCTCACAGAGAATGGATTAGTTGCACATCTGACAGAGGCAGGTCAGACAGCAGAATTGGAAACAATTCGGGGAAAGCCTCTGGATGGGAAAAGTTTGCAAAGGATAAAGCTGGTGGAAGAACTTCAATCTGATCCAGTTAAGGTTAACTCAGATGAAGTTTGCAGAAGAAGAGTCCAAATGGAAGACTTTCCACTGTTTACTGCAAAGGAGCCCAAGGAAGCTCTGCTATTCTATATTGAATCATGTCTAGCAGATGGCACTCCCATTCCAGCAAATTTGATAAAAAAAAAAGCATTTGAACCTGCTCCAGAAATAATTGAGAAGAAGAGAAGAAAGAAGATAAAGATTTCAGAAGAAGGTTCTGCATGCACCAAGAGGAAAGCCACTGAAGAAGTCTCTTCTGTGAAGGCTAAGCGTTCCAAACTTTCAGGTAACACTTCTGTTGTTCCTGTTTTAGAAACTATAACTGAAATTCCAACATCTGAACCTTCTTCTCCTCCCTATGACCCTATTCCTACTCCTTCTCCTCCTCACACCACTTCTGAACACTTTTCATCAGAAAATTTTCCTGACTCTGTTCTCTCTCCTACACCACAACCACAAATATCACAACCCTCTGAACCACAAACATATGAACCACAAGCATCTGAACCACAAACTTCTGAACCACAAATATATGAACCTCAACCCTCTGAACCACAACTAGATGAACCAATCCCCTCTGAACCAAACCATATTGAACCTAACCCATCTGACCCTGTTCATGAAATCCTTGATATCCAACCTCTCATGACAGTACACCCTATCTCATCTGGATCATCTGACTCGTTAGATTCATCTGACTCTGACCTTTTAGATGTTACCTCACCAACACATAACTTCCCAAACCATCCTGTTGATATTCCTACTCCCATTCCTTCTCCTACTCTAATTCCCTCTCCTACTCCAATTCCCTCTCCTATTTCCATTAACATTCTTACTCCCCTTCCTTCTCTTTCCTCAGAACAACCCTCATCTTCTACTAAACCTACACCTTCTGTTGACCCTAAGGAATCCTTCTTAGAGGCTCTTCTTAAACCCAAACCTAGATCAGATGTTGGGACTCTGTTATATGGTTTCGAGACAAAAATGCAGATGTGGCTATCTATTGTTAGGGAAAGGTGTCTGAATAGAGTGAATCCACATGATTCTGAAGTATTTTGGACTACTTTCAGAAGAAGGTTCAACTATGTGACTAAGAACCTTCAAGCTGCTTGCTCTGCAGATGCTCAAGAGAACTTTTCTGAAGCTGTAAAATTTGCTCTTCTGGGTGTACGCAGAACTCCTACTTAGTTTCTGGAAAACACACCTGCAAAGGATGTGTGTTCAGCATTTGAAGAAACTGTTGCACTTCAGATTAGTGTAATTCCTCAGCCTGATGAAATTTTCACAGAGGCTGTTATCTCTGAAGAGACTCCTGCTTCTGATAAGCCTTCTGATATAGATTTAGAGCCAGCATCTGCTTCAGTGGTCATTTCAGAATCAACAGTTTTGAAGAAAGACTCTGAGGAAGTGAAAGTTTCTGAAGACGTGCAGGAAAAGCTTGCTCTGCAAGAGGCTGCAACAAGTGAAATAAAAACCTGGATGGTTAAGCAAGAGAAGACAACAGAAGAGATAAAGACTTGGATGGCTAAGGAAGATGAATCTACTTCTGAGATAAAGACTTGGATGGCAAAGCAAGAAGCACAAACTTCTGAGATAATTGAGCTTCTGAAGATTATAGCCTCTCGTCCTTCTTAGTTGTTTTTCTTGTCTGTGCACATCTATGTTTTTTGCTTGTTTTTGTTCTCTTCTGAGTTCTTTAAATGAATGCATCTGACTGTTTTTCTTCTGCTTATCTGTTAATTGTTTTCTTGCTCTGATAATTTTTTGTCTTAAATGATTTTTTTCTTGTTTTGAACAAAATTTCATATAGTTTTTGTCATCATCAAAAAGGGGGAGATTGTTAGAACACAGATTGGTTCTTAATATATCTCAATGTTTTGATGATAACATTAATGAAATTTTGTATAAGAAAATATATACTCTAATTTCGTTCAAGTGTTTTTGTTTCAGATATTAAATAAATATTTATCTGAAGACAAAATGAATTCCTCTAAACATGATTTAACACCAGGCTTTGAGCGTAGAAGTGCAGCTGCAGAAGACTCTGAAGCGCTACCTGCAGAAGACTCTGAAGCACAACACAGAAGACTTTGGAGCGCTACCTACAGAAGACTCTGAGCGTAGAGTATAAATATTCAGAACATTCATAAGACTCTGTGAGAACTAAACGCTGCAAGTACAGAGGCTTTAAGAATCAAGTCAACTCTGATCATACATTCACGCTAAGCACTTTGCTGCAAGACTCTGGATAGAGTGACTCTGATAAAGAAGAACAAGGAACAACATCAGAGGATCTGATGCAAGATTGTTTTTTCTTATATGTTCATTTGAAAAGGAAATGTTCAAGAAAGATACGTTGCTAACCACTACCAACAGTGCTATTTCTCATTCGTGTATGGCACAGGAATTCAGGCAAAAAGGGAATGTCAAATCAAGACGAAACGTATTTGTATGCAAAAGTGAAGTGAAATGAACCTAATAATCTCGGTGAAAAATTTGGGGTATTACAGGGTCATTTTCTTTACTTTGGCATCACGATAGGCTACCTTCGATTAATCGACATCATGTTTGCGATTAAGACAAGATCCCACTATTTTTGGTCCGTGCGACATGATTAAATTGGAGAATGATCCTTAATATCATTTCTCTATCTTGTCCGTAGCACGAATATCAATCACGCGACCTCATATAGTTTGACTTCCCTCATAAGTCGAGCTACGACGGTTTAGCGTCACATTGATCCCGATTCGATTCACTTACCCTTTTGAACTGTATTTCAAAACATCATCGCCAAGGATTAAAGAGGAGATTAGAAGCTTGGAAATTGAGCTTGCACGCAATTTCAAGGGTCAACGGAACCACTCCGTTCGGTAACCTTCCTTATTTTAACTTTTAATCAACTGCGACGAGTGTTGTGAGTCGTTAGCGTTAGATATGTAGGAAATGATGAGTGGGGAGCCTCTTCTTGCCCGTCTAGAGTGTTTAGTGTATGCCCTTTGGACGTTATGCAATGCATTCGCTCTTACGTCTTAGGATTTAGCATAGTGCATCCCGAACCAATCTGTTTCCTTCCGTTTAGGAATTTCAGACCTAGGCCCCTTTTCTCTCGCATCCGTGCAATTGAGATTCCCTTTTCTCTTGCCTCCGTGTGATCGAGATCCCTTTTCTCTTGCCCTCGTGCGATCGAGATCCTTTTTTACTCGCCCCCGTGCGATCGAGACCCGTCTTTCCGTAGTTAGCTGAACGACGGCTGCTCTGATTTCTCATGCATGATGAGAATACGTAGGCATAGGATTGCGATAATCCTAGCAAACACTTTTCTTTTTTCCCACCTTTAGTCATCCATACCTTTTCACCCAAGGACATGCTACATCTGTTCTACCGCAAACAGGTAACGCCTAAGTCTCCAATGAACGAGCAGTAATACACCTAACTGCTAGAATGCGTACGCTGGTATCGTTTACCCGAACCTTTTTTCTCGCCCCCGTGCGATCGAGAACACCCCGTTTTTTCGTAGTTTCCCGAACTACGTTTGCTCTGATTTCTCATACCAGATGAAAATATGTAGGCACATGACGCGATGTCTTGGCGAGCAACCTCCCGCCGTAGTTTTCCGAACTACGTTGACTCTGATTTTCCCATTGCACTAGGGAATACGTAGGCATAGGGCGGCGATGTCCTATCGAGTCTGTTCTTTCCGTTCACCTCCGTTTAGCAGCTTCTTATATAGTTTTCACCCGTAGATAGACAACAAGCTTGGATCCCGTTGAGTACAACAGATATGAGGGATGCTCATACCTTCCCCTTGCGTAACCGACTCCCAAACCCAATATTTGGTTGCGATGACCTGTCTTTTCCCTTTTTCGTAGGTTTTCTCTGATCGTTTCCTTTCCCTCTTTTGGGATAAATAACAAACGGTGGTGACTCTTCTGTCTTTGCCGGACTCCCTTTTTCGCAGCGATGCGATACAAAGTTTATCATTTTTTATAACAAATTACTTCAATACATTATGACATATTATAATTTTATCTACTCTACATACATCTTAATATATTTCCATGCTAATGTTATAATTTATACTTTATTGGTTTCTTCTTTTTCCATTGATAATTTTCTATCAATACATATTAATTGTCATTGTTTTTGCTACTATACATCTATTTTAATATATATATATATATATATATATATATATATATATATATATATATATATATATATATATATATATATATATATATATATATATATATATATATATATATATATATATATATATATATATATATATATATATATATATTGATAGGAGTTGAAAAATAATATTTAAGTTCCTATTCAATTGACAAATTTGAGACAAACGACTTTGATACTTTTGAGTATTTAACTCTTGAATTTTTGAATTGTTTGAAAATTTATGAGTTGTCAAATTATTGAATCAAGTTGAAAGTACGTAGGCACACCTATTATGTTAAGAAATTTGGATCAATCTGAAGGGTTTTATAATGGTACAAGACTAACTATTACAAGACTTGCTTATCATGTCATTGAAGCAAAAATAATTTCAGAAAAAAATATTCGAAATATTATTTATATCCCTAGGATGTTATTGCATCTTTCCTAATCACCATGGCCTTTCAAGCTTGTAAGAAGACAAATTTTTATTATTGTCTCATTTTCTATGACTATTAATAAGTCTCAAAGACAATCATTGGACTACGTCGATTTATACTTACCTAAAAATGTTTTTAATCATAATCAACTATATGTTGCAGTTTCTAAAATAAAAAGTAAGAAAGAATTGAAAATTTTTATTCATGACAAAGTTAAACAAAATTTAGATACAACGACTAATGTTGTATTAAAAGAAGTTTCTCAATATCTAATCAGTACAAATTCCAATTACATATCATTGACAATTCTATTTTATTTTCATTTGATTTTCTCTTATTTAATTTTCTATTTCTAACTTATATTTTTTTTCTTGTAGGTTCTCTTCATTTTCTTTTTGTGAATAATAATGTTGTTGCGTTTTGAATTTTCTACTATTAATTATCATTTCTTTTGTAAAATAATTATGGTTTACATAATCTTATCAGTATTTTCATCGTATTCCATATTAAACTATAATGCTTCATGCAAGCTGTTATACTCATAGACCCACGGGTATTTTACTAATTTATTATAATTTTAATTTTTAACTTTTAAAAGTTGCATAGCTGACGTGTGGCATATTGCAACCCTGCGTAATTCCAATACAACTATCCGTTAAAGGATTAAAATGGGATACATTTTCTTTTCCGATCGAAAGAAACGGGCATACTTGATTGTCTGAAAATATTAATTATATGATTGAAATGGTCGTACTTGATTGTCTCCTGAATAAACATACGACTCGTTATGTCGTAATACACAACTCATAAGTAATTCATGATCACAACTTTTCATATATACAAGTACGATAGTTAGGCAGCGGATCACTTTCTCAATTAATTCATAGAACAATATATATAGAGGTAGGTGATATTAGCGGCTGAAAAAGTAGTTGTGATCAGCTAATCCGATATGTGCAACTGCTAAAAAATAATATGTTGAATTAGAATTTTACGTCCACCTAATCACTCAATATGTCCTGCCTTAAGTCCGTTAGCGGGTAGAATAAAAACTCACAAAAATAAATACGAGCATGTGCTCGAGTAATAAACCACAATAACAAGCGGATATCTGCATAATATATATTTATGTATTTTAATTTAAATTTATATTATTATATAAAATTATATGTCTATAAATTTTAAATCATTGCAGATTTAATATAAGTGTCCGTTTATTTCAAATATAAATTTTTCAAAAAGAAGAAGATGTTAAAGAGGTTCAACCATTTGGGCCGACCACTGTCAGAAATGCAATTAAGGTGAGGAAGATCAAAAAGAAGAAGAAGATGATGAAGAAGAAGAAGAAAAAGAAGAGGTCGAGGAAGATAATTTATTTTGTCACAGATGGGGGTAGTGAGGAGTGAAACATAGATTAGGAGACATCCTATTGTGCACGAGGATATTTTTCTGATTTAGACACAATTATGTAAACCAATGATGTTGTACTCATTCCTTTTTATCAATGAAATATAAATTTCTTCCATCCTTGTTGCAATGATACTTTCTGAATAGTTTCTTATTTTCAAATAAGTGAACCAATTGTCCAAGAAATTGCATATACAATCCATCCAAAACATTTCAAAGAAAGCAAAAACTGTTCTTAATTTTATCAGATAAAATAATGATTTCTAGGAAAATATAGCTTAGAGTATATACAGATAAGCATGCAAAACAAAAATAAATAAAAAATAATATCAATCATAATAGATGAAAGAAGGGAAGTAATGTCATAAAATAAAGTCATTTAACAAAGGATGAATAAAGAAAACACAAAATGAGTTCTAAATCCTAAGCCTAAGGTTTTTTCAGAAGATCCAACACATCTTTAAGATTAGTGTAGCACCCCAAAATTTTCCCTTTCGTTTTAATCATAACTAACTTGTGTTTCTCTGCATTTCACATGTTTGCATATCATGGCATTGGCTCTCGAAACATGGGATCAAGGTATTTTTGTGGCTCGAGGTTTTGATTTATTGCAAGAGTTTGAATAGCGAGCGTCAGAGACGTCGGCATTTATTTTGTCCAGCGATCGAGCGACCGATTTTATTTTATTCAGCAGGTTATTTTTAGCACAGGAGGCAATTCACAGGTTATTTTAGGCATTTTACAGGTGCAATGTCAAAGGACAAGTTTCAGAAGCTTAACAAGGTTCATAACAGATGGCAACAAATGGTTACGCAAGTTTTCCTCCACATGGTGCCAAATTTGGAAACTTTTGAATGTGGTAATCGGTTACCACATATGGGTAAATGATTACCTCAGACGTATTTGGCAAAAAAATGGTCAAATTCCAGCACTGCAGAATTTCCAATCATTTTCAACCCTTGATCTCACATGGAAGGATCTAGAATTGATTCATTTTCATCATTTCCTTCCCAAATTCAAACACTCTATTCCTAACCCCACTCCTAATTTCCATTTCAAACACTAACACATTCCAAACCATAATTCTACTCCTAACCAAGAGCCTATTTAAGTGAATTTGCTCCAAACCTCAAGGATTTACCTTCATTTTTAGATTTTCACACTCATTCTTGAGAATTGGCTCTCAACTTTCTCTCAACTTTTTACTCCCAAAACCTCCATTAGAGCTCTTTTCACTTGAGTTCATTGATTCTTCATTGGAATCCTTGAATTCTGGAGATAAACCTCTTTCATTCATCTCCATTATCTTCAATTCATCACTCAATTTTCGTTTGGATTTGGATCTGATTTTGGAAGCAAAATTTGAAGTTCTTTTTGGAACAATTTTGGCTTGATCTTGCTTGTTCTTCACTTCAACTTCTGACTCAGGGAGGCAAGTGCAACTAACTCCAAGGCTAGTTTCAAAGAAAACTCCAGAGCACATTCCAAACCTAGCAACTCCAAACTTCCACTTTATATAACAAATCTTCACCATTTCACAAAAAACCTTGATCATTCTCTCATTTTTCACTTTTAAGAGCTTTATTCTCTCTCACATTCTCTCTAAAGTTTCTACAACTTTCTCTCACATTCATCTTCATTTTCTTCCCAAACTACACTAGAGCTCAAATTCACCATTAAAGAGTAGCAACTTTCACATTGAAAGTGCTTTTCTCTTGAGCTTAACCTCCATTATCTTGCACTTCTACTTGGTTTTCTGGAGTTTTATTAGCTTTTTCTTCAAATTTATTTGGAGATTTCATCGCATTTTTCTCGATTTCGCTACAACTCGGTTGCAAGTGCAGAATTCTCTAGTTTTCTTGGCTCATTCTCATCACATATCAATAACAACAATCACCAAGGCAATCCTCTGCCTTGTAGGTTGGCAACTCTTGCTCAATCTACTATTTTGATCACTTTCGCGCGTTTCTGATGCAGTTTCGATAGTTTTTCAGTATTAATTAATCATGTGATTTTTGATCTTTGATGTTCATGTTTTTGACAACTCAATCAAGCTTCCATATAAAAATCCTTTGTTGTGGTATCGAATGTACCGCTCCTACACCATAGATCCATTATCGTTCTAACACCAAATTATGCTTTTCCTTGGATGTAATGACAAAAAAAATTGGTCTTGTAATTATCCCTACAGAGATGTTAACCTCAATAAATCCTAAGGAGTAACTTTTTTTCCCCTCATAATTGGATAGAAGCATATTAGGGGGTTGCAAATATGCGTCGAATTTCCCAAATTTTTTAATAGAAAATGCAGCCTCAAATTTACAGTCGCTCCTCCATCTACTAGCACTTTATTAACATCAATTCCATCTTCCTTAACCTATACAAATGGTGGTTTGGGAAGTTGATTCATCCGATCAATGGGCCTTTCAAAAGATGCATTTTCTTCTTCGACACAATCATTGTTCATCACATAGTATCAAATAATTTTGTGGCTCGCTATTTTATTTTCCAGACCATCATCTTCTTCCTTTTTTATCTAGATTACAATGTGGTATTATATAGGAAGGACAGACACAACATTACATATGATGTCTAATTCCCCTTCTGACCCTGAATCAATGTTATTTGTCAACATCTCATCATCTTTGTTTTGCACAGATCCTTTGCCATTTGATTTGTCTGATGGTGGAAAAGGAGGGAAAATTGTCTCCTTTAGGGGATTCTTTGTCACTTCTAACTCTTCAATTTTTGGAATTTTACTATTTTTATTTGACTTTTCGGCTTCAACAACCGCTTTCTTTTTCCTTTATTATATTTTCCATTGATCCCGATTCATTGGAGTTTTACACAAATATTTTTTTTGAATCATATGAGCACTTGTTCGAGATTTGAGAGTTTTCATTAAACAAGGAACCTCCACTTACCTCAATCACCTTCCACTTATGTTGGTTGGTGTTGGGCTTTCCTAACGTTCGAACCCATTCACCAACAAGAACGACAGTGGAACTTAAGTCATTCGAATCCTCAATTAGCATGAGTGTTCTTGTCATTTTGGGCAAGGAACACCTCTTTTGTTGGAGCCTTTTTTCATTTCTATAGCACCTATTAGGTAGCTGAGGTTTGAATTCCTCGAGGCCATTTGTGGCCTCTTTGTCAAAGTCAGGGCTGCAACGAGGGCACATAATTACTTCAGAGGTTTTGATATTGCACCTGTTGAGGAAATCAGTCAATTATTTTTCAGAGCTTGGATAAACAACTTTGACCTTTTTAGCATAATCCAACAAACTCTTCTCTCCTGCCTTTGAACTCAAGTCCTCAGTGATCTTGACCATCATCATATTGACAAGTTCAAGGAAATTTCTTCTAAGACCTCTAGAGGGTCAGAATCAATCTTCATTGGAGTTTTGGTCTTGTCGCCTTACTTCAACCTTCCATCTTTCAACATGTTTTGTACCAGATCCTTGAAAAGAAACATTGAGAGGTTTTATGACCAAGAGAGTTTTGATTCTTGCATAAACATCTTTTCTTTATTGGTTCTAATGTCAGCGCCTTTAAGCCTTCTGATACTATGATTAGACCATCGGCAACCAAAATATCAAAAATTTCATCACACTTAGTTACATCAAAGATATAAATTTTTGTATTGAATTTTTCATTTTTACTAGGTTCGACATGATTTTTTTTCCATTATAGGTCTCACGACCATGCAAACATATGGAGGTCCAGCGTTAGTTCTGCTAAACTAATCTCATTTCTTCGACCTATTCAAAGATTGTGTCAGACTCTTGATTGTTTTCATCTATTTCTACATAAGCAATTTTTCTTTCTTATGGTATTTACTTGACCTAGCCTTTTCATTCTTTAATGGTTCGACCCGCCTAACCATATCTTACTAATTGGGCCATACCCTTAGGAATTGAGTATCTAAATTCTTCCTAATGAAAAATTATGTGCCATTAACAACCATTTTGACTAACTCATGTTCAAGTATTTGAGTAAAACATATCGACTTCATTAGCCTAAACCTATTGAGATAATAATTTATTGACTCAGAAAACTTCCTCTTCACACTAGTAAACTCTTTCATACTAATCTTCGATAGTCCCATGTAAAGCTGCTCATGGAAACCCTTTCTAATTAACTCCAGTTACACATGGAGTTCTGGGGAAGGGTAGTGAACCAAGTGAAAGTGTTTTGATTAAAAAATTAGGAAAATATTTCATCTTTAAATTCTAATTATTGGCCAAGTCACCAATATTTGTTTGGTATCGAGCAATGTGCTCAACAGTAGACTCACAGGTGTCACCTGCAATCTTAGTAAATTTAGAGATTTTGAAACCCCTAAATAGTTCAGTTTGCAATACATACTCAAACAAAGCAGAAACAAAGTTTGGTCTATGGAGACCAACATTAATCCCATTTTAGGCTAATATTTGTTCAACTACATTGGCTATGTTATTTTTTCCCCTAAAATTATTTTGTTGGAAATTCCTAATCACTTGGTTTGCATCCTAATTTCTATTAACCAATAGCAAATCAAGGCCATTTTGACCCACACTTGCTTTGTATACCCCTTGTACAGGTTGTTCTACTTGATGGGGCACAACCCGTTGTTGCCCTTTTTTATTAGGAAGACCTGTGTTTCGAGTTCCTCTGCCTGGTTGGACTTGAGGGATTCGTTGCATAGGCGCTCAAAGAAATCAACAATTCGACCCATTTGTTGCACCAATTGTTGGTAAGCATGGTTTGTGTTTTGGATTAAAGGATTAAATACAATACGAATTTTCGATGTAATCATGTTTACCACTCATGGTTGTTTTCATCCTTTTTTTTTTGCACATACATGAGGGAACTAGTGGTTAGGGATGGCATTACTAACCCTCCTTGTGGTTGTGCCATTCGAGTAAGATTGCTTATATCAGAACCTGATGCCAAATATGGATTGAGAGGAGATACAATAGTCATCGTATTATCTGCATATGCAGATGCATTGATTTGTAGACCGACCATCATTGCAGTTGGTATGCCATATCGATATTCTCTGCTACTAGGGGGTATTGTGAAACTAGGGAGAAAAGAAGGCATGTAAACTCCTATAATCTTTTGTGTAACCCTGGAGGTAGTTGAAATACTCGTTACTTGTGGTGGGGGAACCATCACTTTTGAAAATATCATCGAAACCGACATCAGACTTACAAAGGGAGTGGTTAATCCAACGGTTGTTGAAGATCCTGCACCACCAAAATATAGTTTCGTTGGTTGTTGTTTAGTTTCTAGAGCGTTGTTCTGGGGAAGACATATAAACACTCATACATTGAAAGTATTTCATGTATGAAGAACAAAAAAAAATGCACAAAACATTTATTCGATATTTCAATTTCTCGCACAAAAAGAGTCTCACTAGGCGTGCAAATTTGTTTACCGTTGTTTTTGACAAATCAAACCACAAGTTTTTGTTCATTTACATGATTAAACCGGAAAAAATCCTAAGACATATTTGTGAAAAAGATTTGATAAAACATGTTTGTGCTTTGAAAATCCTTAGCTAATTGTACTTAGCTTGTTGAACTTTGGAGCATATAGCGTCGAAATGCTTAGCTAGTTGTACTTAGCCTGTGAATTTATCTCACTTCTACTTCTATCAATATGTCAAATCACAATAAATCTGTTTGAAATTTTGAACATGTTTTAAAAGGAGTGATCATAATCTTATTGATTTGTTCCCGAGACTCTTCCAAACTATACCGTACATGTTCTAGGTTATATAAACCTTGAACTCAAAAATAAACAAAATCCAAAAACATCTGATCAACAAGTCAAACTCACCCCTTCAATCGAAGATATCAAAATGTCGAAACCATAAATAAGCTATTTTATACTTCCTAAAGCAAAATTCCCATACTAACAACCACTTACTAAAAAGATTAACCCAAGTAACTTGAGATCATTAACTCCTAACCCACCAACATTTTGACTTTACACATCCGTCATCTAAATGTATATATAGAACTAATTGCTTATATGTTTTTATTATTTATATTTAAATATATCTCCCTGTTCTTTAATACTTTTATAAAAAGAAAAGCTCGACATGAACCCTGGCATATCTATCATCATGAGTATGTTTTCAATGTTATTATTTTTATTAGTTCAATACAAGTCTTCTACACTCTTTAATGATGAAAACTTTCTAGATATCCAAAATTTATTCAAGTCGAGTAACATTTTCTCTCTATTACAATGGTGTACCTTAATAGCATTCATAGCAACAATTTACCAAATGAAATGCTCAAACAATGTATATCTAGTGGATTTTGCATGTTATAAACCTTCACCTGAAGGCATCTGTAGTAAGGAATTGTTTATAGAAAAATCAAAATCTGGAGGTCATTTTAAAGATGAGAGCATACTTTTCCAGAAAAACATCATAGATAAGTCTGGAATTGGTGATAAAGCTTATTTGACAGAGTCCTTATTGAAAATTCCTCCATGCATTTGTACTATTGAAGCAAGGAAAGAAACAGAATCAGTTATTTTTGGTGCTATTGATGAACTTTTGGTGAAGACAAAAATGAAAGTTGAGGATATAGAAATTCTTATAACAAATTGTTCTATATTCAATCCTTCACCTTCTATTAGTGCTATGGTTATTAACCATTACAAACTTAAGCATCAAATTTTAAGCTATAATTTAAGTGGTATGGGTTGTAGCGCTGGACTCATAGCCATAGATCTTGCCAAACAACTTCTACAGGTCTGTTAATCATTTTTTAATTTTTGCTTCCCATTTAATTAAAGTTTTTAATTACATACTTTCATATTTGATAGGTACATCCAAATTCATATGCCTTAGTAGTGAGCACAGAAAATACGAACAGCGGTTATTACTTAGGAAACAACAAATCAATGCTTGTTTCAAATTGTCTCTTTCGTGTTGGTGGTGCTGCAATCTTACTCTCAAACATTTCCTCTGATTCTCGTCATTCAAAGTATCACCTTAAACATACCGTTCGTACACACAAAGGTTCACAAGATATTTGTTATAATTCAATCTTTCAAAAAGAAGACGAAACTAACAAAATCATAGGAACATCACTTTCAAAAGATTTAACAAGTTCAGCTGGCTTTGCACTTAAAGAAAACATCACAACACTTGGAAAATATGTTTTACCTTTACTTGAACAAGTAAAGTTTGTTTCAACTTTTGTTGTCAAAAAATACTTTAACAACAAAGTGAAGGTTTATACACCTGATTTTAAGTTGTGTTTTGAGCACTTTTGTATACATACTGGTGGAAGAGGTGTTCTTGATGAGATGCAAAAAGTGCTTGGATTAAGTGAGATTGATATTGAGCCTTCAAGGATGGCACTTTATAGATATGGTAATACTTCATGTAGTTCAACATGGTATGTGTTAGCATATTGTGAAGCTAAAGGGAGAATAAGAAAAGGTGATAGGATTTGGCAAATTGCATTTGGGTCTGGATTTAAGTGCAACACTGCTGTTTGGTGTGCATTAAGGAATGTTGATCCAATTAAGGAGATTAATATTTGGAGTGATGAGATAAACGAATTTCCTGTTGATGTTTCCATTTGAAGTGGGGATTTTAAAAAATCAAAGTTGTTAATCATTGTGATTAACTACTAAGCTAGTATTGTATTGGTTTAATAAAACTACAAGTACTTTACTAATGAATAATGTACTCTGAGTGTGTGTATATGTGAGTGTGTGTATATGTGAAATGGCATGTGGTTTGTTTTTGTTTATTTTTAATAATTTATATATACAAAAGGAAAGAGAAGTTTTATTTACCCATTAGTATAAAAGAAAATTAGATAGTTATTTGGTCGTGATTTCCTAACTCATGAGAGGTATTTCTATGAGGATTGCTTATATTAGACTTTACTCTTTGGTGGCAAGTGTCGATAGTAGGTCGGCTCGAGTGATGGTTGTTGAGGGTTTGAACGAGCTGTGCACGTTCTAAAGTGGTTGTATTTTTTTAAAAGTTGCTTCAGGAAATGCTCCCAACTAGGCAGAATGATAGAAGGATAAAATATAATTTAGAATTTATATTATTGGTTATTAGTATTGTTATTGGGCTATTGTTGTAATTGGGCTCTTAACTTATTATCCATTAGGAACATTATATATGTATTGTCTTTGACACACTTTAGAGTATCAAATGAAAAATCAAGTATTATCTTTTATTATCTTTTAGTTTTATCTCTTTTATTTTATTTGTCATTTTAGTGTTCTTCCCCATTTACCCTAGTTTCATAATCTTGGTAGGAAACTTCCTATCAATTTGGTGCTCTCATTCTTGAACTTCAATCCTTCCATGGCATATCCATATTATCATTCTTTCACCTCATACACTCCATACATTCCATATCAACAACACATAATTTCTACTGTACCTCAAGAATCATCTTCCACCTTCCATGAACATTCAAGTTACCATAGCTACCAATCTGAATCTCAAGATTTCTATTCACAACTAAAAACTCTAAAACAGTATTTGATTGAAACTCAGAAAATCGAAAATGAATATAGAGAAGAGTTGAAAGAATTGGTTCAAAATTTGAGTTATTCTCTCAAAACTTCGTCACAAGAGTTTTCTAATGCCCAAAGAAAATGCACAGAAAAGTTTCAACAATTTATTGTTGAAAAAAAACTAGAGCAACAGGAAGAAGAAGAAGAAAAACTTCCTGATTCACTAAAACAGTCTCCGAAGTTAACTCCGACAGAGTCTCCGCCGTCATTTCCAGTGATACATCTGACAGCACATTCGAAGACATCTCAAAGGATATTTCTGGCGAAGTTTCCAACTCCAGCAACATCTCCGATGAAATTCCCGACATCTTCTTCGACAACAGCTCGGGAATCTTCTTCGGCTACTCCGACATCACTTCCAACGAATTTCCCGGCGATATTTCCGACAACTTCTCCAATACCACTTTCAAAGTCTTCTCCGTTGAAAATTCCGACCTCACTTCCGGCGACTATTTCAGCATCAATACAAGAACCATCAGATCTACAACCAGAACCACCAAACCTACCATCAAAACCTCCAGATACAGTGAAATCCCACGATGCAAGGAGAATCACTGATGCATTCTGTAAGTCTATCATCTGTTTTTCAAAACCAATTCAATTAGAGAGTCATCTTATCGGTCCATTAATTTCAATAGTTTCACCAAACTTTACCTACAGTGCCAATAAAAATCTTCCACCACCACCAAAGCCACCGGGCCGACGTTGTTATGTATTGGCCTGGAAATTGTTCTCCAACGAGATGAAGCCTCTGACAATCACTTCAGTGTTACAGATTTTATGTTCACAACAAGTTTTCTTGCCCCAAAAACCTGCACATAAACTGTTTGTCAAATTGTCAGCCATAGCTAGGAAAACTCCCATCTATTTGGCGCAAGATGAAACTTTTCCATATGTATATTTTACACCTAGCTATGGATTTGCACAGTCTCCATACAATCCTTATATTCCAGGTGTTATGATGGGAGTTGATGGGTCATTTGGAGGAGCACAACAGTATTACTCCATCCCTAATGACCAAAACCCTATTTCTGCGCCAACTTATTTTCCTGAGGTTCAATCAGAACATTTTCATGACAGTTCTGTTGATCCATTATTCGACAACAGTGCTTCTGTCAATAGACCTGATGGAAGAGGTACAAACCATAAGTTCAATTCAGCCTCTGCTGCTTTTACTATGAACTCTTCAAAACCATTATCAAGTCAGACAAGTTCCTTAGTCTGGGAACCTGAGGGGCCAAGAGCTGATGCTTTGGCAAAGAAGGAATTGACAAATGGAAGCGGCCCTAACAGTGGTTTTCCTAATTTTGCTTCATCACCTTATCATCAGGCTAGAAGTGCAGATGTCTCATTCCAGCCTAAAGATACTTTTTCCAATGGAAATGTTTTGTCCCATTGTAATCAATTGAATGCAGCTGCCCCGATGAGTAATGGGTTTTCTAACTATGGATTGAATGCTTCTGGACAGTCATCAATTGCTAAATTTCGGCCAAAGGTTCATGCTGCTAAAGTTTCGGGTGATTTAAATAGGGGCAGTGATGTATTCTTGGGTGAGCTAAATCGGGGCCCTAGAACTAGTAGGCCGAAACATCATATGGCAGTCAAAGCCTATACAGCCAAGGCAGGAGATGCCAACACTCAAGAGAACATTATTTATACTGATCAATATAACAGGGAGGACTTCCCTATTGACAATGAAATTGCGAAGTTTTTTGTTATAAAATCATACAGTGAGGATGACGTTCACAAAAGCATTAAATATAATGTGTGGTCATCAACTTCCTATGGAAACAAGAAACTGCAGAGTGCCTTTGAAGGCTCTAGGAGAAAAGCTATTGGAAAATCTGGAGGCTGTCCTATCTTTCTTTTCTTTTCAGTTAATGCCAGTGGTCAATTTTGTGGAGTTGCTGAGATGGTTGGTCCTGTTGACTTTGATAAGGATGTGGACTTCTGGAAGCAAGATAAATGGAGTGGGAGCTTTCCTGTAAAGTGGAAGATCATAAAAGATGTGCCAAATACCAATTTTAGGCACATTATACTAGAGAACAACGAGTTCAAGCCTGTAACTAATAGCAGAGACACACAAGAGATAATGTATAGGAAGGGTTTGGAAATTCTGAAGATATTCAAAAATTATACTTTGAAGACATCTTTGCTTGATGACTTTATGTACTATGAAAACCGACAGAAGGTCATGCAGGAGGAGAAAGCTAAATTTCTAAGCAAGAATTTTGGAAGTCCATCATCAATATCAGTGTTGGAGCCGCCTCGAAAGCTGGCTTATGCTTTTGAAATTCCTCCTGTCAGTGATGAGAAAAATTCAAAGATGGACGATCTTGATAGCTTAAAACATACTTCAATTTCAAGTGTTGGAGCTACTGTTAATAGTTCAGATGCAACCAGCAATGTATCTGCGGATGAAAAGGCCGAAACAGGTGAAGTTGGTAGCCAAGATATTTCTTCTGTCCTGAAGATTGGTTCTGTCACTATTACCCCCAAACAGGTACCGATTGATGTTGTCACAGTAGGCTCAAGCAGCTTCACTACTGTTGCGGACAAAAAAAAAGTGTGTTTTGGTATTATTTTAGAACCTTGAGGACAAGGTTCAAGTGAACTCGGCGGCAATGATAGAAGGATAAAATATAATTTAGAATTTATATTATTAGTTATTAGTATTGTTATTGGGCTATTATTGTAATTGGGCTCTTAACTTATTATCCATTAGGAACATTATATATGTATTGTCTTTGACACACTTTAGAGTATCAAATGAAAAATCAAGTATTATCTTTTATTATCTTTTAGTTTTATCTCTTTTATTTTATTTGTCATTTTAGTGTTCTTCCCCATTTACCCTAGTTTCATAATCTTGGTAGGAAACTTCCTATCACAGAATGTTTCTAAGTGCCTAATTTTTTCTGCTATTTGCAGTTTGGGATATGTGATGTGTTTAGGGAAGGTCGAGCTTGTGGACTATTTCTTTTTTTTATGTGAGGTGGCCTCTTTGATCTGGTATAAGGTCTTTAGTTTGTAGGTTTTTCTTTAACTATTTTGTGTTCAATTTTAGGGATGTTTGAGGTTTTCCAAGGATTTGGTAAGTGTAAGGAGATTGGTTTAGGTATACTGTCGATTTGGCATTCAATGGTCTGGATAATCTAGAAAATGCGTGATAAATGGATTTTCTAAAGAAAATTTAATGGTTAATCAGTAGGTGAATTTTATTTTAGGTATGACTTGGAAGTGTATTCATTCTCATTGTAGGTGATCAAGTTTGGCTCCTTTTAGTTGTTTCTTTTTTGGTGTGTGTTGTATCGTTATGTTGTAGGGTAGTTTGTGTTTAGGTGTTAGTGTTCTTAATAGGATTTTCTTGTTTCGACTTTTTATTTTAGCTAGGTGTCTTTTTCTCACTCATTGATTATATATTATCGATCTGCTTTGCTATTAAAAATTAAAAAATAATAATTATATGTAATAACTTAAATGGTGATTGATTGCGGGTCTAATATAATCAATGAAAAGTTAATAACTTTAAATTATAGTTCTTAATTAAAACCAAGATTTAAGGGGTGTATTGCATTGTGACTTGAAGAGACTATAAAAAATGTGGTTCATAGGGTATTCCTAAGGTTTTTTTGGATTTTTATGTTTTTTTGGCTAATTGTCGTTTTACTAATTAATTCTCCTCACAATTAGGTAACTGTACAACTCTTAGAATTGGACATTTTTCATTACAATATATTTTTCTTGCATAAAATGGATCTTTGATCAAAATTCATTTCAAAATGATTCAGGTTAGAATGTTTGCACTAGAATCAAAAAATTCATGTAGGAATGATTCAGTTCAGACAAAAGTTTGACTCAAATCATGACCTTTCATGTTTTCAGAATTTCGGTTCGAGAAACATGCTTGGAGTTAGAAAATTGCATGACTAAAATTATGAGCATGAATTGAAAAATAAATATTTCCACGGGAAACGTGACTCAGGTCATAAATTCATTTGACTTGAATCATGATTGGTTTTTTCATTTTGATTCAAGTCAAGATAGTGATTGACTCAAATCATGGACGAGTCATGGGTAAGTCATGACTCAAATCAAATTGATGAAAATTTGAAGTTTATTCTCTTGATTCAAGTCATTCCTTTACTTGAATCAAATGATTTTTCTTGCTCTTGACCTAGATCAAATGACAATTTATACTCATTCGTAGTATGTTTCTCTAGCACATATATAAAATATATATTATTTTAATCTCTATCGCAAAAATTACCAAATTTTTAGATAACTTACAAAGAGAATTTTGCATAACCTTTCATAATTTTTTTGAAAAATATAAAATTTCTCTCTCAGTTTAAATATGAGTAAGAACTGTTTCTAGTGTTAAATACGTAAGTTTTGAACAAGTGTTGTGTGAGATTCTGCAAAAACACTACTTTTTCTACCTTTAGCCAAAAACCCATTGGGTATGTTTTTATTGTTGAGATATTAGATATAATCCAAGTTGAATCATGTGGCCCAAGCTCAAAACTAATTAGGGTTTAGGATTTATTACTTAGTTTGTTATATTTGTTGCTTAGTAGTCAAGTCATTTAGGTGTATATAAATAAGACACTTTGTAATTCAGTTTTATCGTTCATTCAATAATATCAATCCTTATTTCCTTATTCTATCTCTTTCTCTCCTCACTAAAAGTGCCTCACGCACTAACATATTAGTATCTAGAGCTCGGGTTAGAATCTTGTTCGTTTTTTCAAGATCACATGTCAAAGATCGTGTTTTCAGGATCGTGGATTGTTGTTTGTTAGTTTCATGGTTCTATGATATAGAATTGTCCATGGTTCTATGATTGGCTAAATTTTGGTAAAATATGATCATGCACTGATGTTAAGCAGGATGTTATAACATTTCCATCTGCTGTGGTGACAGAACTGCTATGGAGTGTTTTAATGTGAATATGTCATGCGGAATGTCGTGACATCCATCACGACATCCATCTGCTGTCATGACAGAACTACTGTCATGTGTGAGAAATAACAGGAGTAGTGGTGCAGTAGGAGCTGATAACAGAACTGCTGTTATGTGTTATAAACAGGATGTCATTACCAATAACATGACATCTGGTGCAGCAGGAGCTAACAAGAGCATATGACAGAACTGCTGTCATGGATGCAGAAGGAGCTAGCAGGAGCTGATGACAAAACTGCTTTCATGGATGTCATACTGAATGTCATGAAATCAATGTCTGGTACAGCAGGGGCTGCTATGTTATATCTCTTGACAGAAATGTTTTGGTCCTGTTGGATATTCCTCATCAGTATGTACAGGCCAAAGAGATTCATTAGAAACAAAGTGCAGATTTAATTAGTGTTCATAAAAAGGATCTTTGAGACTTTTTAGGGAACTATAAAACATTTGTTTCTACTGTCATGAAGAAAATTCTGCTGAAGTGTTCAGTAGGGAAAGCTGGAAAGCAAGTTTAAATGAAGCTGAATGTCATGACCAATGTTATGACATTGATCGTATGACATCAGGCGTGCAGAGTTTGTTTTTCTGTTATGAAACCTGATATATCTCAAGCTAAATTTCAGGAAACCTGTTATGGCTTCCTAGTTATCTCAGGCGAGATTCTAGTCAGGGGTGGACATAACATGAAGTTGTTGTGACCTAATTAGACAGCACCTTGAATTGTGTAAATTAGGTTTACTTTGTTAAACCTAATGTTTGTTAATTGTGACCAGCCCAAGCCCAGTCTACAGTGCTATAAAAGGAGGAGCAGAAGCAGAGGAAAGTAATCACTCACATCAAGAAAAACCAGGGTGTAAAATAAAGGTCTAGGGTTTGAGAGTCCCTTGTGTGTAAGTCACCCTTTGTATCTTTTGATACATTATGGTAGACATATTTGTGAGTGAAGAGTGTTACTCTTCACGTGTGTTTTGTAAGTGAAGAACTTTGTTCTTCACGTGTGTCTAGGGATCTTAGAATTTCTTGTGTGCCAAGCAATTATAGGTTGTATGATTGCTCTGGTTTATTGTGTATGAATAGGTGTGTTCATTGTGCAACTCAAAGCTGTTAAGCAAGAGTGTGTGTCACTTGATCAAAGCTGTGAAGCAAGATCAAGGTGTTTTGGAGTGAGTCTTCATAACTGTACTTGTAATTGTGTATTGATATCATTGTGGTGTGATTGAGGGGGAGTGAGTCGGAATACTCAGGTCTAGAGTGTCTCTAGATTGAAGTGTCATTGGGTAGAGATTAAGTGAGAAGTGCAAACTGGTTGTTTGACTTTGAATTGATTCTGCTAATAGTGAATTTCCTCTCTGGCTTGGTAGCCCCCAGATGTAGGAGATGTTGCACCGAACTGGGTAAACAATTAATGTGTTATTTATCTTTCAGCATTTACAATTCTGCACAATTTAAATGTTTAGATAAATAGTCTGTCAGTATGCAGATGTCACAACAGCGGTCATGACATTGGAGTAATTTAAAGAAATTTAAATTGTTTATGATATTTCCTCGTCCTTGTTTCAGCAGAGATCAATGTTCTTGGGACATCTGAAATCTGCATACCAGAATTTCAATTGGTATAAGAGCAGGCATCCTGTCTGTTCTAGATGAGATCTTGGGAGATACTTTCTGGTTGTTTAAACAATAAGAAGCTGTAGCTGAGTTGCTGATCTTTCTAAACATTTGAGATGCTGCTTACGGAGTTTAGGAGAAGGTTGCCAAGGATTCTGTGTATCTGCTGCTCTGCCCTCTGATATAGGAGCTTCTATGATCTGCTAAAGGGTTTGCCAAAGGAGGAGTGGCTACTTCTGTATGATGACCTATAAGATATTCTGACATCTTATTTAGGGCATGTTGAAGATGTTCTTTTGGTGGTTCCGCTGCATATTTTTCTGATGAAAGAACTCTGATAGCTCTGAGAGAAGATTGGCCTATGTACAGTTTGATGCATGATGATTGGTAGATGGTGTGTTTGGGTTGTTCTGTTGTGTATTACAAAGGTTGTTTTAGAAAGGATGGTGGGAGGTGATTTATGTTCACCACTCATGACTTGCAAAGGCTCTTTCAACAGAGGAAGTCATAGGCAGTTTGAGTCAAGGGTGTCAGCCTTGATGTTTCAGCCTTGGTATTCCTGAAGTTGTGTAAATTTAAGATCAATTACTATTTGTTGTCTACACACGTATTTAACTGATTATCCATAAAGTTCAGAGAAGGATCTGTTACAAGGATTTAATACTCATTGCTATTTGAGATATTCTCAAATATTTAATGGATTATCCTTAGTTGTTGATCAAGTTGTCTCATCAGTTGTTGCTCAAGCATTAGGCCCCATATCTGCTTTGTCTGCTTCAAGGATCTGATGTTCAACCAGATGTTAAGACATTCCATTAGCAGAGATTGTGCAGAATTCTGTTGATTCAAGGAGTGAATCACAGGTACCATACGCATGTGTGGTAGGATCTGCCTTTATTCTAGTAAGTTTCCTGGAAAGAAACTAAGACTAGAATGTAGTGCTGATGGAAGTGGAGATGAAGGCAGTTCTCTTGAATCATCTTATTGGAGTGCAGCAGGTGTGTTCTAGTCTCTACTAGAAGCATATCTAGAAAGTTTCCTGGCAAGAAACTGGTCTAGAAGATGGTGATGGTAGCTCTGCTTGGGTCAGTTTATTTCTGATCTAAGTGCACAGGAGCATGAGATCTTGCTCAGCTTGGAGGTCAATGATAAATGGCAGTTATCTCTGATTTTCTGAAGAAGTCTCTACTTAAGGAAAGCGGGACTCCTTTTGTAAAGATTTATTTTATTCCTCCTCTCTGAAGAATCAAGCTTTGGCATGATTGGTTTCTCTAAAGAAGATTTCCTAAAGCAAATGCACTTCAAGGTACAACGATGCAGAATAGAGGTTGTCTACTCCAACTTGATATCAAGTTTATGTACTCTTGTTCTGATAGAGTGATGAGGATCTTCCTAGTGGCAGAATGAAATCCTGAACTCTTCAGTAGGATGTCTTATCCGATGTAGTGACATCAAGCAGTAACTCCAAGGCCTTCATTGATGAAAGATCTTCTCAGGTATTAATGAAATTAATGCTTCATCTCATGCAGTTTGCGGGAGCTGTGTGAAGGAGTAGATGCCTTGCTTTGGAGCAAGTAGAATTTATGACTTGAAGATCAAAGTGGCCTGGTGGAGGAGCAGATTTTCTAGAGCTATGAAAGATGCTGAATAACCAAACAGTGGCATTTGGTTATTTAAGCAGTGTGCCTTTAGAAAACTATTTTTGTGCAGAAGGGTAGTCATTTGAAGACCACAGAAGGTTCTGAGACTGTTCATGCTTGGAACCAATTACTCTTATGCAGAAGGGTAGTTGGTTGAAGACCAAAGGAGGATCTGTTTCTGTTCATATATTGGAGCTTGTGGTAAAAGCCCTAAGCTGTGTATAAAAGATTACCTTCTTTTGGAGATGTATTTGATCAAGATGGTGGAGCTATGTTCTCTGAAGTTCTTCAGTTGGATTACTAGGCAGAAGTAAGTACAGTTGTGGGAAAATAAAGAACCAGTGGATATGGTTTGGTTTCCCTTGGCAAAGGACTTGAAGATCTGGTACAGAACTTGTGATTCACATCTTGGCTAAGAACTACTCTATCTTGTTATACGAGAGAATGATAAGGTAAAAGGACTGCCTTGAGGTATGATGTGAAGGTATTGTACAAGACTGGAGTGAGTCATTGGTTGATATCATTCTGATGTGATAAAGCCCCTAGTTGAATCAGAAGTGTTCTAACTTATCATATGGGAGAATGATGAGGAAAGAATGTCTTGGATTATGGGGTGTCTATCTTGTACTCAGCCTAAGGTTATAATACTTGTGAAAAAGTGGTCTCTTTTGCTACAAGTAACTCTAGGAAGAGGTGGATCAGTTTGATGCCCTCTCACTGTATGAGCATGAAGTTGGTCATGAGAGATAATGTGGTACTCTTGGAGCATCTTTTTTCAAAGATAGGGGGAGAGCTTTTGGTTGATGGGTGTACTAATTTCTTATGGTGAATTCGTTCAACATGTGTGTTGAACAGAGAATGAGTTCTTGAAGACATGAAGATGCGTCTTATGTTTTCCATTCATGTGCACTGGTTACCCTTGATATGGGGAGTTATACTTCTATCTAGGATGTGTTGCTGCAAAAGTGCAGTTATGTACCAAGATTGTTTGTGGTTTCAAACAGTTTGGGATTTTATGAAGATAGAATGTCAGATAAGATGTTTTAACATTGGTTTACTGCTCCAAGATCATGGTGAACATGACAAGTGTCTTCCTTTTGGTTCTATACTTAGGACGTCCATGGATCCAGTCAAGTTTGTAGGCTTATATCCTAGTGTGTCTGGTGAAGATAAAGATCAAGACATCATTAGCTCTGATCCTGTGCAGATGGAAGGACCTTTACCCTGACATCTTAGAGATCTTCCAGATAGTTATTCTGCAACTCTTCTGCTATCTGTTCCAGTATGGTTTGTAGGAATGTAAAGTTTCAGTATGAAGATGTTAAAGAAAGTCTTCATATGTTTGGATTCTCTCTTTCAGGGGGAGTACTGACTATGTATGACAGGGGGAGTTGTGTACATGTACAGCTGCATTGCTTGTGTTAGCATTGTGTTAATGTTTGGGAGGATTAATTTTTCTCTGCAGAATTTTCCTGTGTATCAATTTGGGGATTTAAAATCAATTGCTGCTTGGCAAGTAATTGACTGATTACTCTTTAATTGGTAAGTGTCACTCCTGAAGGTGCAGCTTCAGACAAGACAAGAACCCAAGATTCAAGGCGGATCCAAGGTGTACTCTCAAGGAACTGTGGTCCAGGGCTGATTTTACACTGGCCATGTGGATTTTTCGCAAAGGAGGTTGTTTCTCATCATGATGGACCATGGTGTAAAGTAGTCAGTATGCTGCTCATATGCATAAGTTGGATAATTAAAACTTAGTGCTCTGATTTATGTTGAGTTCAGCAGAGGGGTTTTAATCTTTGCCAATGGATTGATGCTGAAGTGGTGCAGTCTTTATAAGAGGTCAAGCAGCTTGTACAGTTTGTGTTATGAGCATATGTATGTACATTTACTCCAATTTTTGTCAAGTTTTGACTAAACCAAGGGGAGGTAAAGTGTTGTTGCTATGCTATTGCTTGCTGGATGCAACTATTAAGGAGGAGCAAGATAGTTTGTGTAAACTACTGCTACTGCCCTGATAAGTTGTTTTAGCCAAAATTTGCCAAAGGGGGAGATTGTTAGTTCCATGGTTCTATGATATAGAATTGTCCATGGTTCTATGATTGGCTAAATTTTGGTAAAACAAGATCCTGCACTGTTGTTAAGCAGGATGTTATAACATTTCCATCTATTGTGGTGACATAACTGTTGTGGAGTATTTTAATGTGAATGTCATGCTGAATGTCGTGACATCTATCACGACATCCATCTACTGTCATTGTTGCATCCCAAAATTTGCCCAACCTTTTCCTAACTTGGTTTATGTTTCATTTCATTTCTTTCTAGCATTTGCATTGTATAACATGTTGTATTGAATAGAGGATCAAGAGCTTGTGCATAGCAAGAGGAATCTACTCAGAGAGTTGAGACTAAGCAATGGGCTTTACTCAAGTTTGGATGGTCATCAAGTCATCAGGAAGTGTGCTTTGGTTTTATGAAATAAAGGATGGATGTATGTGGGTAAGCTCCTAACTTGGAGGCCAATTCAAGATCATCAGAGGATTGTGAGTTCATGGTTATGGATATAGGATGTTGAGAGAGCTCATTGAGTGCCTTGAGGGTCATTATGGAGCTCATCCAAGTGTTTGTGCCAAGTGTGAAAGGTTACAGTTGAAGGTGTTGCAATTAGGGTTTTCATCTGGTCAACCCTAAGTCAATTGTGCAATTGAAGGAGATTAAAACTCAATTCAAAGTCTCTACGATCATGGGATGTTATGTTAAGACATATGAGATATCATTTCAAGTTCAATTCATCAAGAATCAAGAGGAGGAGAAGTTACTAAATTAGGGTTCTCAGGGTAAAATCCCCTATTTAGTGCTTAACTTCAAGACCACCTATCTCAAGATACAAGTTTCATATCAACTTTTGACCAACATGGAACTTGTAGAGCATGTTCGTAGCTTTAATTTGAGTACTAGAAGTCCTTGATTGGATTTATAGAACACAAGTTATGATCCAGACAAGTTACAGGTCATCAGAGGGATGTGATTTTGGTCAACAAAAGTCAACCAACTTCTACGCCATTTTTGACCTATAAGGATGTTTCTCCTCAACTTTTGGCCAACATGAAAGTTGTAGGTCTTGGTCTTATCTTTTCAAAATGTACTAGAAGTCTTTCATCTGATTTGTAGAACTCAAGTTATGAGGGTTACAAGTTAGGGGTATTTTGGAAAAGTAAGATTACAGGTCATAAAATTATAGGTCTATTTCACCAACTTGCACACTTCAAATGAAGATTTTTCCAACATCAAACTTGCTTCAAATGGTGTTATTTGCTTAGTAAAACATTGATATGTCATGGTTTATGCTTGGAATGAGGATTGGATATGTGAATTTTCGTGGAAGAATGATTAAAAGGGCAAAATTGGAATTATGTCATCTTTTATCAATTTGGTGCAAATGAGTGCATTTTCTGAGTGCAAATAACATTTTGAATGCATTGGTAATTTTACATTTTTGAATTTGAGGTGTGTAAGTGAGCCATTTTCAAGGTTTCTTCACTGTGAAGTTACACAACCAACATGAGCCATTGAGATCAATTAAGGCTCTAATCTTGACCATTCATACTCCATGTGGTACCAGCAAGTTGTTTCAACCATTTTGGAGCCAAAATTAGTGCAATTTTCGTGTACATGAAAGCTTGAAAAACTTAATTCCTTGGATTTTGGTATGGGCTGTTAGAGGCTGAGTTTGGGCTCAAATATCACCAAGATCCATTGCATAAAAGGTTTTGAACCTTCACAATTCATCAGAAGGGGAAATTGGAGCCAAATTGAGCAAGTTCAGTTTTGAAAAAGAGGTGGAAATTCAAATTTTGAATTTGGAAATTGAGGACAGTTCAGGCAAAATTGTGAATTGAGAAAGCTTTAGTGAAGTTCAGTGAACGATTATGGGCAATTATCTTCAAGCTTGAGCTCCATTTGAAGGCTCAGTGGAAGTTCTCCACTAGGTAATTGAAATTCAACTTTGCACTCTTGATAAGCATCAATTCATTGCCATTTTTGCATACTTGAGACGTAGGATCAATGTAGATCATTAAAATGTAAAACGAACTGGCATTGGTTGTGATTGTTGGATGATGCTTGAAAATATTTGGATCTGTTTTGGCTTGTTTATGCATGATCTTGCTTGTTTAATGATGGATTTGTAACCTACGTGAGCTCTAGATGAGTTTTAAGTCAAATTAGAGAGGTTTTCATGAACTTTGGATTTTGGTGTGTGATCTTGTTGCTTTCGGTTTGAGAGTTTCACATGTGTTTAGCAAGTTTTGATGCCAGAAATGAGATCCTCGTGATCTCTAGTGCAATTTTGATATAAAATTCAGGCGATTTGGTTGAGTGTAGATGATACACGATGTTGTTGGTTCTGTTCACGGTGGTGCTTGGCCGGAGAAGATGATCTACAGTGATCTCCGGCCATCTGGTGTGATTTAGGGTTTCTAGAGGTAGGGAACGATGAGGTGTTGCGCTTAGGTTCGCTGGATGTGCATACTTTTGAGTCCAACGGTGGAGATTAAGACCTACAGTGGTCTTTAGTTGACTGATTCCACATGATTCATTTTAAATCCTCATTAATTTGCTGGCATGGTTTCCACCACATGATTGTTTACTTTTTGATCAGACGCTCCTCATTGAGTGTCCATGATACACTCAGTTTGACCTAGCACACGTAATTGCCAGATTATTTTTGTTTGTTGGTTTTTTCTGTTGAGCCTTGCACACGTGTGCTATTTACACCCCAGTTTGGGCCCAGATATGGTTTTGAACTATCATGGATTGCTATTTGCCACGCTTATTTTTCTTTTTCTCTTATTTTCTTTTGTTTTTTTTTATTTTATTTTGTGTTTAGAATTTTAATTAATTAAAATAGCTCCAATATGTTAAAAATTCACCAAAAATATTTTTTATATACCTTGAGATGTCTAATATTTTTTGGACATTTTTATTTTATTTTTCATTTTTAATTTCAATTAAAAAATGAATTAAATATTGGAGTAGTTTTAATTGGTTTGACTTGCAACCTTGTTTGCTTTTGCATTTATTTTTCTCATTCCTTTTTGATCCAATGATTGAAAGTTGATCCTCATCCCAATGATGAGTTGATTAATTTTAGAGCACCATTTTGACCTTGGTTGTTGATTTTTGGGTTGACTTTTATGGCTTGTGTTTTTGCACTTGTTTTTCCCATTTCAAAGTGGTACATCTAAATGATTTGATTCTTTTGATGGTACTTTGAGAGGACATTTGTCTTGATTTCTTGGCCTTTGGTTGCCAACTTATGTAGCTTCTTTGTGCATTTTATTTGATTTTTTTTAGCCTTTTTCCTATTTTTGAAGTGACTTACAAGTTAGGTCATTTCATAGGACAGCTCACACAAGTGCTTGACCTAGTTTAGATTGGAAATGACCCTTGTGGATCCAATAAGCTCTCAACTCTTCTTGTTTCACATTTTAGACATGTTTAGCTTGCTGTATGTTCATTTTTAGGTCAAAATTATGTTCATAGCTTGTTGATTGATGCTTTTCTTTTTGTGCTTTCAACTTGAACTCCTAAATGATACTTGCTTGCTTCCTTCATGTTATTGCTTACTTTTCTTCTTTTCTTGCTTTGATATTGCTTGTGAGCTTTCTTCTCTTCATCTCCCTTCTGTCCAATGACCTTGGAGTGTCATTTAAGGTGGCTTGGTCCCTCCTTTGGAGGTATTTTAAGCATACCTAGAATGATGAATCCTTAAGGACACTTTTGGTGTCTCTTTTTGTTTGATAAGTGATTCTTATGGTTGAGTACCTATTATAGGGTCCTTTCTGCCCTCATTAGGTCTCCCATCCTCAGTTGGCTTTGATGTTTGTTTTACGTTTCATTTGGTGTGATTTTATTGGTGTGGTTGATGTTGCTTGACTTAGGTCATTTCATCCCACTTTTTGGTGCATCTTTGTGTGGTTTGCTTGTGTTTGTTTAATCTCTTCTTGTGTGCTTCTTCTTCTTCTTCTCTTTTCTTATATTTCCATATGCATTCTTGGTTGAGATGAGCTTGTGGTGGCTACTGCCCCACACTATTTTCCTCCCACTATCATTCTATGTGTGCATCTTTTCATTTGCATATGCATTTCTTCTTCTTCTTCTTCTTCTTCTTCTTCTTCTTCTTCTTCTTCTTCTTCTTCTTCTTCTTCTTCTTCTTCTTCTTCTGCTTTTCTTTGTCATGCTCCCCATAAGTTCTCTAACCTCTTGAGGTTATGATATACATTAGGTTCCTAACTATGCATGATAACATTAGGTATCTCCCTTTTGTATCTCAACTTTAGGTTCACTTTGCATGATAAATTTTAGGATTGATTAGTCTCCCATTAGTGTTCCTTCTTCTCTTCTCATCTTC
Source organism: Lathyrus sativus (assembly GCA_963859935.3). NCBI lineage: Eukaryota > Viridiplantae > Streptophyta > Magnoliopsida > Fabales > Fabaceae > Lathyrus > Lathyrus sativus. Next base: position 98,638 of record CAWUDS030003444.1, read on the forward strand.
AAACACTCATAAAACACTTAATAAAGAATGACAAATGTAGCACGCTACGAGCCTTAAGCTACTTGAGAAATGGTAATTGAGGGGCCTCCTCTCAAGGACCTAGAGTGTTTAGTGTACACCCTTTGGGTGATATACGACGCATTCGCTCTTAGGTCATAGTCTCTAGTGCGACATGAGTTGCAAATCAAATTCAAAACACTTCTTCTCTAAAAAACACAAAAACAATTCAAACTCTTTTTCACCCTTTGGGGTTCTTAATCAGGAAAATCATTTTCATAAACAAGAGTGTTGTTAACTCTTAGTTCTACCGCAAACGGTAACGCATAAGTCTCAAATGGTCGAGCTGCATACACCAACTGCTAGAACTCTTTGTTAACCCTACTCAGACTAAAAACTTTTGAACCAACCTGTGGTCCTTTTAGCACGAACTACGCTTGCTCTGATCTTTTATACCAGACGGAAGTATGTAGGCACAAGACACGATGTCTTGGCGAGCAACCTTCCCCCTTTCTTAGCCGTAGTTAGGCGAACTACGTTGACTCTGACTTTCCCATTGCACGAGGGAGTACGTAGGCACAGAGCGACGATGCTCTGCCGAGTCAGTCCTTTTTCTTTCTCTTTTGTCCATAAACCTTTAGCTAGATAGTATCAACACACCCTTTTAGATAGACAATAATGGATGGATCCCGTCGAGTACGACGGACGTGAGGGGTGCTAATACCTTCCCCTTGCGTAACCGACTCCCGAATCTAGACATGGTTGCGATGACCTTGTCTTTCCCTTTTTCTTTAGGTTTTTGTGATCGTTTCCTTTCCCTCTCTTTGGGATAAATAACGAAAGTGGTGACTCTTCTGTTTTTCTGTCGGTGGTTTTTCGCAGTTGCGACAGTCATGACAGAACTACTGTCATGTGTGAGAAACAGCAGGAGTAATGGTGCAACAGGAGCTAGCAGGAGCTGATAACAGAACTGCTGTCATGCGTTGTAAATAGGATGTCATTACCAATAACATGACATCTGGTGTAGTAGGAGCTAACAAGAGCAGATGACAGAACTGCTGTCGTGGATGCAGAAGGAGCTAGCAGGAGCTGATGACAGAACTGCTTTCATGGATGTCATACTGAATGTCATGACATCAATGCCTGGTACAGTAGGGGCTACTATGTTATATCTCTTGACAGAAATGTTTTGGTCCTGTTGGATATTCCTCATCAGTATGTACAGGCCAAAGAGATTCATTAGAAACAAAGTGCAGATTTAATTAGTGTTCATAAAAAGGATCTTTGAGACTTTTTAGGGAACTATAAAACATTTTTTTATACTTTCACAAAGAAAATTCTACAGAAGTGTTCAGCAGGGCAAGCTGGAAAGCAAGTTTAAATGAAGCTGAATGTCATGACCAATGTTATGACATTGATCGTATAACATCAGGCGTGCAGAGTTTGTTTTCCTGTTATGATACCTAATATATCTCAGGCTAAATTTCAGGAAACTTATTATGGCTTCCTAGTTATCTCAGGTGAGATTCTAGTCAGGGCTGGACATAACATGAAGCTGTTGTGACCTAATTGAACAGCACCTTGAATTGTGGAAATTAGGTTTACTTTGTTAAACCTAATGTTTGTTACTTGTGACCAGCCCAAGCCCAGTCTATAGTGCTATAAAAGGAGGAGCAGAAGTAGAGGAAAGTAAGCACTCACGTCAAGAAAAACAGGGGTGCAAAATAAAGGTCTAGGGTTTGAGAGTCCCTTGTGTGTAAGTCACCCTTTGTATCTTTTGATACATTATGGTAGACATATTTGTGAGTGAAGAGTGTTACTCTTCACGTGTGTTTTGTAAGTGAAGAACTTTGTTCTTCACGTGTGTCTAGGGATCTTAGAATTCCTTGTGTGCCAAGCAATTATAGGTTGTATGATTGCTCTGGTTTATTGTGTATGAACAAGTGTGTTCATTGTGCCACTCAAAGCTGTTAAGCAAAAGTGTGTGTCACTTGATCAAAGCTGTGAAGCAAGATCAAGGTGTTTTGGAGTGAATCTCCATAACTGTTCTTGTAATTGTGTATTGATATCACTGTGGTGTGATTGAGTTGGAATACTCAGGTCTAGAGTGTCTCTAGGTTGAAGTGTCATTGGGTAGAGATTAAGTGAGAAATGAAAACTGGTTGTTTGACTTTGAATTGATTCTGCTAATAGTGAATTTCCTCCCTGGCTTGGTAGCCCCCAGATGTAGGTAATGTTGCACCGAACTGGGTAAACAATTACTGCGTTATTTATCTTTTAGCATTTACAATTCTGCACAATTTAAATGTTTAGATAAATAGTTTGTCGGTATGCAGATATCACAACAGAGGTCATGACGTTGGTCATGACATTGGCACAATTTAAAGAAATTTAAATTGTTTATAATCTGTCCTCGTCCTTGCTTCAGCAGAGATCAATGTTCTTGGGACATCTGAAATGTGCATACCAGAATTTCATTGTTGATCAATCGCTGTAAAGATGAATGGTAACTGAAATTTATCAAACTCCCTTCCAACTCTTAATGGGAAGAATTGGCTTTGATGGATAAAATAAATGCAATCTCTATTTGGCTTTCATGAAACCCTATAACTGGTTACTAATAGTATTTCCGCGCTTGGTGAAGATGCAACCGACGCACAAAGAACCGCTCATGAGGATGCCAAGAAGAAGGATTGCAAGGCAGCATTTTACATCCAACCGGTGGTTGATGCGACTAATTTTGACATGATCTCTCATGCTGGAAATGTGAAAGAGGAGTGGGATATTCTTGTCAAGTACTATGAAGGAGGCGAGAAAATGAAGGTTATCAAGTTGAAAAATTTGTGACGACAATATGAATTATTATCGGTGGGAGAAGACGAAAATATTGCAGGCTATGTGTCGAAGGTGTAGAAACTCGTCCATCTCATGAAGGGTTGTGGTGAAACCCTAACAGATAAGATGAGAGTTAAGAAGGTAATGCATACTTTTACCTCTTACTTTGATCACGTTATCATAGATATTCAAGAATCCAACAATCTTAAAATCCTAAAACTCAAAGATTTGGTTGGTCCGTTGGAGGTACATGAGATTAGGTTTGTCGAAAGGAAAGGAGTTCAAGTCTCGATACAAGCATTATAGGATCAATCGTGGAAGAAGAGTGGTGGCTCTAACAAGTTCAAAGGAAAAATCAACAAAACTCGGGGCAAGATGTCTTGATTGAATCCTCACAAGAATAAAATTGATAATAAAACTTCGAGATCCTCGAAAAGAAGAGAAAGAAATTTGTATCAGAAAGATAAAGTAAAGAAAAAAGGTGTGCAGTGCTATGACTGTGAAAAGTGGGGTCACTTGGCCAAGCATTATTGGTATAGGAAAGGCAAGGGATCGATAAAAGGAAAGGACAAAGGATTGAATCTTGCACGTCAAGATTCATATGATTCTAATGGTATGGTGTTTATGGCTACAGTTATAGATGAACATGTCGAATCCAAGATCTGGTTCCTCGACTTAGACTGCTCAAATCACATGTCTAGTCGAAAAGTATGGTAGGTAGATTTCGACAAGTCGAAGAAGAGCACGGTAAAAAATAATCGCTTGTTGGCAAGTAGAAGGTATTGGCAACATAATTATTGAAAGGAGTAATGGAGAAAAAGCCTTATTCAAATATGTACTCTATACCCCCAGAATAAAGTGCAATCTGCTAATTGTAGGATAACTGGTCGAAAAGGGGTTATCGTTGATTATGAAAGATGAAGCTTTATAACTTTTCGACATCCCAAATAACTTGGTCTTGAAATCTCCTCTATCTAAGAATAGGATATTTAACACCATGATTAGTTCGACTGAGGTACAATGTCTGAAAATAATTGTCGACCACAAGAATAGTTAGTTGTGGTAACTAAGTTTGGTCATATGAAATTTCGATCACTCAATTAATTAATCACTCAACATATGGTAACTGGTATACATAGGCTTGAGATGCCTGATAAACTTTGTGAAGGTTGTCTAGTCAAAAAGTTGTATAGGAAGTCTTTTGGTTCGACTATGCCAATGAGATCCTCCTACATCCTCGAGGTTGTACATTCATATGTATGTGGTCCTTTTAAGGAGCATACCATTGCTGGAAACAAGTATTTTGTTTATTTTGTCGATGAGTTTAGTTGAAATCTATGGATCTATGTGATCAAGAGAAAGGACAAAGTATTAGAAATCTTTAAGAGATTCAAGATGCATGTCGAAAACCAAAGTGAGAAGAAGATCAAAGTTCTGTAAACAGATGGAGGCGGCAAATACACATCCAAGATATTTGAAAATTATGTGTAGAACATGGTGTTGATCATGAGGTAATAGCTCCTTATACTCCTCAACATAATGGAATCGAAGAAAGAAGAAACTGGACCATATTGGACATGGCGAGATGCAAGCTGAAGTAGAAGAATTTTCCAAAATCTTTATTGAGTGAAGTTGTTTCGACTGTTGTTTATATTCTAAATAGGCTCCCTACAAAAAAGTTGAAGAAAAATGTTCTTGAAGAAGTGTGAAGTGGAAAACGACCATCAGTGGGTCACCTGAAGGTGTTTGGCTATATTTGCTACAAGCATGTTCGTGATACAAGAAGAAGGAAGCTTGATGACAAGATTTAAACTATGATTATGGTAGGATATCATAAGATTGAAGCATATTGACTATTTAATCCAATAAACAATAAGATCTTGATGAGTCGAGATATTGTGGTTGATGAGAACTCTGCATGGGATTGGAGTTATGGTGATCCAATTAACAAGCCATTGATGAGTTATGATTTCGTCGAAGTAAATAACGATGTCGAAGTCTAAGATATTATTGATATTCCATTTGAAGTTGAAGTAGTTACTGACATTCCTAACACAGTCGAAGTGGGAGAGGATATGGTTAGCATAAGCCAGAGACCTCAAAGAACTAGAGCTCGTCCAGTAAGACTTCAAGACTATGAAGTGGTTGGTGATGATGAAGTCACAACAAATGGATAACTAGTTCATTTTGCTTTACTTGCAGGTGCTGGACCAGTCAACTATAGTGAATCCTTCAAGGATAAAAAATAAAAGTCTACTATGGTCGAAGAGTTACAAGAAATATAAAGAAACAACACATGGGAATTGGTCGAATTGCCAGCACATACAAAATCTATCAAAGTGGAGTGGGTGCTCAAGTTGAAGCACAATATTGATGGGTTGATAGCAAAACATAAGGTGATATTGGCAGCTCTAGGATTTTTTCAGAGAGCAGGAGTCGACTAATCTAAAGTATTTGCACCCTTCGCAAGATTGGAAACTAATCGACTAGTGGTAGCCTTGACATGTAGTCAAGGCTGGTCGACATTTCAGTCAGATGTGAAATCAGAATTTCTGAATGGACCTTTAGATGAAGAAGTGTATGTCACATAACCTCATAGGTTTTTGATTCATGAGGAAGCGAGGAAAGTATAAAAGTTTCATAAAGCGCTATGTGGCCTCAAGTAAGAACTTAGGGCATGGAACAAAAAGATCGACTTATACTTGGTTGAATTGAGACTCGTCAAATGCAAATCTGAGTATGGTGTCTATGTTCAGGTTGTGGCACAAGATATAAAAGTCATCTACTTACATGTTGATGACTTGTTAATGATTGGAAGTAGCTTGGAGAACTTCTCGAAGTTCAAAGAGCTGATGAAAAAGGAATTTTAAATGTCAGATCTGGGAAAGTTGTCATACTTCCTAGGCATGGAATTTCAAATTTCGAAGCAAGGTATGATGTTACATCAAAGAAAGTATGTCAAAGAGATACTTAAGAGATTCAAAATGGATTATTCAACTCCTCCATCTTCGCCTATCGAATAAAATTTGAAGCTTGAGAAGCATGGAGAGGAAAACAAAGTCGATGTGACTTTGTTCAAAAAAATTGTCAGATCTCTGAGATATGTGTGCAACAGTCGACCTGATATATGTTTCTCAGTTGGATTATTAAGGAAATATATGACTGAACCAAGGGTGCCACACATGAAGGCTGCAAGAAGAATCCTGAGATACTTAACCCAATCGACAAACTATGGAATTCTATTTTGACAAGACACTAAAATCAAAGAAGACATGGTTACTTACTATTTAGGTGTTGATCGGTGTAGAGATAAGAAAGATCAAAAAAGCACTACAAGATATTTCTTTCAAGTATTTGGTACCCCAATCTCATGATGCTTGAGAAAGAAACCTGTGGTGGTATTGTCATCGTGTGAGGCTGAATATATAACAGGATCATATGTTGCATGTCATGCAATTTGGATCAGATCTGTGTTGGAAGAGATTGAGGTCGAAGTGAAGAAACCTTTGGTGCTGCAGATTAACAACAAGTCATCCATAAATCTAACGAAGAATCCAGTTTTGCATGGAAGGAGTAAGCACATCAACGCTAGATTTCACTTCTTAAGGGAGAAGGTGAATCAAGGTGAACTTGAAGTAAAACATAGCTCAAGTGAAACATAATTAGCAGAAATTTTCACCAAAGGATTGAAGATCGACATGTTCCTAACTTTGAGAAAGAAATTGGGAATAGTTTAGATCGGAATGAATAGTGTGTTTTGAAAACTTGGATTATAGGGGGTATGTTGAGATTTAGATATAATCTAATTTTAATTATGTGGCTCAAGCCCAAAGTTATTTAGGATTTAGGGTTTGTTACTTAGTTTTTTATATTTTTTGTTTAGAAGTCAAGTGACTTAGGTATATATAAATAAGACACTTTGTAATTCAGTTATTATCATTCGTTAAATAATATCAATCCTTATTTCCTTGTTCTCTCTTTTTATCTTCTCACTGAAAGTACCTCATGCACTAACTTTTATAAATCTTAAGAGAGAGTGTGAGATTTATTATGAGGAGGTGAATTTGTATTCTAATATTGCATGTTCATCAAGAAGAGACATTACAAAGACTAGAGAACCTACCAACACACTAGGAGGAGACCATATAGAGATAACATGAAACTGCAAGAATATCATACCAAAGACTAGAAGAAACCTTCAATAGTTTCCATCTTCAATTGTCAAGAAAATATGATTTCACCAACAAGAGATCTTTAACACCTAGGCATCCACCATATTTGGGTTTTACAAACATCTAACCATCTAACCCAAGGAATTTTAGAAATCCCTTTCACCACACCCCAAAGAAACCTCCTTTTCATCCTAACAAACTTTTTACACACTTCCACATGCATTTTAAGAAAGGAAATAAAGAAAAAAGGAATAGAATTATGCACCGAGTTAAGAAGGATAATTATTGAATGTCAAACATGTCTTATTTTGATCCATTATATTTATCATTTTTCATCTCATTTGTTATGTTTCAATGGATTTATTCCATGTTTCCAGGCTAGTCTTCAGTTATGTTCAAATACCTTTTGTTGCTTTAATATGTGTGTTATTGTGCAGGATTTAGGCATAATTTATCAAAGAGTAAGACACAAGTAAATGGACAAGGAATCCAAAGAAAAGGAGAAAATTCAGCATGTTCACTGGGCGAACATCAGAGAGCAGCCAACGAATATTCGTTGGGCGAAGTTGCAGTGAAGCCCCAGGGAACCATCCCAAATTAGAGGCAGTAAGAAAAGAGCCATAAGTTCATTGTGTGAACTTGTAGCGAAGAAGCTCGTTGGACGAAGAAGTGTTCGCTAGGCGAGCTTAGATATTTCCTCGGGGTCAGTTTAACTATTCATAGGCACTTCAGGTGCCATAAAATGGTATTTTCTAGGCGAATAAAGCGTTCGCTAGGCGAACTTGGCAGATTCTGAAAGTACTATATATGTACTTTTCACATTTTTTGGGGATCATAACCCCATTTTCTCATAGAAACCTCAATTTTTCTGCATTTCTTCACAAAAGAGTGATATTTTGCAAATAGATGCTGGATTCACATCCAAGATCAATTCTTCAACGTGGATGCTCATTCATATTCTCTCAAGACTTGTAAAGCAAGCTACCATGGTTATGAGTAGCTGATTTCCTTTGTATCAGAGGTAGAGGTAGTCTACCTTAGCTTTTTGTATTTTTTTATTGACCTTGTATGTTAATAAGTGATGATTAATATATGATGAATATTTTTGTTCTTAATGATCCAATCTTGTTTTGTAAAACTCTAGACATAGATTTTATGGAACTTGACCTAAAATATTCATCTACTAATTTATAGATTGGAGAGATCGGTCTATGGTTGATATTTGCTTTGTATTTAACTTAAAGCTTATTCTATTGGTTGTTATATGGAGAGATCATGTAGGGATGAATATGGTATTTCTCATGACACTCCTCTAGACATAGACAGTATTGGGAGAATACTCGATGATATTCATCAGATCCGACTTCACATACAAGATTGAAAGAATATGTATTAGTTATCATAGATGAAAACTAATTTTGATATACTTTGTTAAACAAACATTCGAGTTTTATAAGTTTTGCTACTAAATTGTGACAATTTATGAAACAAACTTTAAAAACCCTTTTTCTTAGAACGATAAACTATTGAACGACAATCATCTTATATCAGACCAATCCCTATGGAGACTATAACAAAAACAACCCCATATATTTGCAATTTAACAATAACCCTACCCCTTAAATTGACATACCTATGAGACCACGAGTGTAGTGTTTTTAAGAGTATATCTAACAAAGGCTCCATAGTTCATTCCAACTGCAGGTTCGCTCAAAATGGAAACCCAAGATACCAAGATGAAAGATACTCAATCTTATAATGCACAAAATCCTCATGTACCTAGAGACAGAAGGGGTCAATGCTTAACCCAATCATACAATTTTCATGAAAATTGACCCCTAAACCTAAAGCAAGCTCAAAACCTCTCATTGTGGATTTAATGGTTCATAAAATCTCTATCGACTACTGAGACAAAATTAAGACATTATCAACATAGTAAAGGTTGAAGACCTTCAAATCAGAGGGACCAACTTTAAGGCCAAAAAAAGTTTAAGATCAAAAGCCCGCTGAATCAAACAACTAAGGCCTTTAACAACTAGGAGGAAGAGGAAATGGGCTAGAAGATCTCCCTGCTTCAACCCTCTTTGAATCTTAATTTCAGGATTAGTTGAAATGTTAATAGTTACAACTAGATTACCATAGAAGAAACATGCTTTGATCATGGATATCAACTTATCATTAAAGCCGGATCCGATAAGCATATAATCCACAAAACTCCACCTTATCAAAACCTACTTTAAAGATAAGGAAAATCTGCTTGGTTTTCTTAGCCAACATAATAACCTCATTAACCACAATATCTATGTATTGATATGTATAGTTTTAGATATGTCCCTTCTCCCCTTGAGGGGAGGGATACTTATAAATACCTATGGATCCTAAGGTACTCTTGGGAATGGTTATTGCCCACTCAGTCAATGTTGGACGATTGAATCCATATGTCCTACTAAGTGGTTGACCATTTATTGACCTTGACTTCTCTATGCCCTATAAATGTTTATCCCACATTTCCTACTACAGAGAGATAGGGAAGTCAATAGGCAAAGTGATACCTCCTTTTTGGAGACATTTCCAATGTCTTCTCTTATAGGCCTATCTAAAGGTGTTTCCCTAAGTGATGACCTTTACAATTATAACACTAAATAGTTCCTAAAGCACGAGGCCTTTGATGGAAGACAAAGTGAAGATCACGAATTTAGGAAAGTATCCTGAGAACATGCATTTCCCCAAGATCGCGAGTTATCTTATGAAATTTTGGATCTTTAGTTATATCAATGTGTAATATGGGTGAAGAGACACCAAGTTCCTCATATACAATAATGAGTTGAATTCTCAAGAGACACCAAGTTCCTCAAGTGATTTTTGAGTATTTGTCTCGCCCGAGGAGATACTTAGTCCCTCGGGCAAAGAGTATAGTAGACTCGGGGAGTCAAATTCCCTCAGATAGAATTACATATAACACATAGAGGAAACAATATGCCCCTCATTTGAGGCCTTCATCCTTTTTGGGAGGGACTTCCATCAAGCCTTCACACAAGACTTGCGATCAAGTCTCTCAGGCTGGATATCTATCGTACTTCTCAAGTGTGATTATTGAGCATTTACCCTGCTCAAGGAGATACTAAAACCCTCAGGTGAGAGTATAATTAACTTGGGGTTTCTAATTCCATCGGGTGGAATTATATATAACCCTATTGAGGAGATTTCATCTAAAACCAATTTGAACTTTTGACTATTAAGAGTAAATTTCATTTCTTCGGTTAATGCCTTTCAGACATAGGTGACATCGCACTGAACTATGTTACCAATTTCATGTGTCATTTTATTTATTGTCTTTAGTTTTTTGCCTATATATTTATCTTCTCATGCACATTTCAAAACATTGTCTCTAACATCCTTCCTTTCATAGAATATCATTTTCACAACACAAATTGATCATGCGCTTTAAATGATAACTTTATTCAATATAAAACTTTTCTAAGTCACATTGCTAATTCACATCGAAATAAATTTACACCTATATTAAATTAGACATAACTTGCTAATTTAAATATACATACCACACATTTTATTAACATTTAAGTGAGATGTCAAGACTACGGTACGTTAACACAACAAAAACAACACCAATGAACATTCATCCTTAAAAAAAACAATAACATCAAACCATCAATCTCAACAACAAGAACTGTGAGATATTGGATCATACTCTAGTTAGCATTTCGTCGAAGTTTCCTCACATGTTGTTGTCGAAGACCTACACGTTGTAGTCGATTTGCGTTCTAGTATGTAGTTGTTGAGTTGAGCCTTGTGTTAAGGATCCAATTGTTTAAGTTAGCTTGTACCCTAAGATAGCTTGTAATGGGTAATTATAAAAAAGCCCATTAGTTTAGTATGTTAGGTTTTATTATAAATAGCATACTAGTCTTTCATCTTATGTGTAGTGTGACAAATCATAATTAGGGTGAGAGGGTTATTTGTTATTCTTGAGTACTTGTAATCTGATTTATAGAGAAAGTAAAGAATAGCAATTATAACCAATCCTTGTTGTTTTTTCTTGTTTTTCTTTGTTAACCATAACCCTTGTGTGTTTCTTTCCTATAGAGAAACCCAATATATTTTGTTTAAGGCATCCTAATTCACAACAATAACATTATACCTTAAATATCTAAATAACAACAACAACATTACTAGTATAAGTATGGAGAAGGTATTAAGGTATTAGATATGTGATAAGAGTGCCAAAGTGTATATCCCAAAATTTTCATATATGTGTAAAATTTTCATCTGTACTTCCATCCACTAATCATTATTCAAAAGAATCCAAAAATTATGTTTTTTTCTCATGCCTAAGTCCAAGATCCATTTGAGGATGTCAAGTCGGGATTGTATGTGTAGTGGATTGAGGTTCATTGGTTTTGATTTAATTCGTTAGTTAGGCAAGGTTCTTTTTCACAATCAAGGTCAGGGTGCATTGATTTAGGTGGTGTATGGCTGAAGATTCAATTAGGGTTTGTGTCAAGGCAATTCATTTGTGTGGGTCATGTCATCAGGCTATGCAGAGTCTTCGTGACTGAAGATTCAATGACTGGTTCATTTTAATAAGGATTCATAATGAAGTTCGTCAGGGTTAAGATTAATTCATGGTTTCTCAAGGGAAGTCCATTTCAAATCCATTACCCGCAATATTCGATCCAGTTACAAATATTCATTTCCACTTTTCATTTAGTATTCATCCGCATTATTTTCTCAATTAACCTTTTATCATTAACCATCTCCAATATCCATTTCACCATCATTCATATCTAATCCATTTCAAAATCATTTTTCTTTATCCATATTTTAATCCACATTTTTATTAATTTCATTAACCATTTACATTGATCAAATATCCATAAACCACTTTTAAATCCATTTCTTTCATTAACCATTTCCAATTTTTAAACCCATTATCACAAATCATTATCCAATATCTATTTTATTTTCAATATCCATTTTTTTTCTTAACCAATCATCCAATACATTTGTCCATTTTTAAGATAATTCCATTATCAAAATCATATCAATTTTTTAAAAACTCATTTCAAAAATCAATCATACAATAACAAGAACCAATTTCAAAATCCATGTTCATATCCAAAATTAATGTCCAATTCAAGAACCAAGAATTACAAACCCATTACTTGAAAAGATTTTCAATAAAAAGTTCAGCCATTACATTACTTTGCATTTACAATTACCAGCAAAATAAAAGAATCCATTTTCTTTACAAGTCCATTCAAAAAATGTCAAAGCCCATTACCAATTGTTTACAAAAAAAACCTTACAAAAAATTCCAAAAAGACAAAAGACCATTCTCATACTAACATTCTTCAATCTTCAGTAGCACGTAGCCAAACAAAAACACACATTGTGCCAATACTACACCTTAGCAACACAAACCATCAAGCCATGACCAAGACGCTTTACTCATCACAAGCTAAAATTACATCCAACCACTAGCCACTAACTCACACACCTTACCACTTGCCAAGACGTTTTCCTGCATCTTTCTCGCACAACATACGCCCCACCAATCCATCCAACCTTTTAAGATAATAACCACATGACCTTGCCAAGCCTTCCAACTTGTACCTGCAGTAAACCAAATAAGCATTAACCATCCTCAATTTTCAGCAAGCCATCAAGACACCGTACGCACAATAAAGCAAGCCAAACTTTCAGTACCGATAAACCATCCTCAATTTTCACACAAACCATCACACAATCACACTTTTCATGATTCACAAAACAATTCACAAAAGATAATTACAAAAAAAACAAATGGTCACTTGCAGTACATTCCTGAAACACATAAATTTTGTACAACGTAGCAACGTTCACAATCCGTACGCTACGCTGAACTCACCTCCAAATTGTTACACAAACTTGAGATGCTGCACAAAACGAATCTGCGACAGTGAGTAACCAAATTCCTCAAGTACCCTCCTCACACTATAAAAGCGACTTCCCCTTTCATTATTTTGGCTCCAAGCTTTCAGCCATCATTACCCTGTCAAATCTCTCCATCAACTGCCTACAAAACCTCTGCAAAACTCCCTTCAATCACCACCAACAAAACCTTCTCAATACTTCTTCAACCCGCAACATCAAAACCCCAAATCCCATAATCACCCAACTTCAAAACAATCCAAAATACATCAAATCAAAGAGATGAGATGAAGTAGGGGAGAGAGATGAATCGAAACAAATCTGAAACAAAAGACATATAAACCTGAGACAAATTGGGCGACAAGAATGACATCACGAGCGATTAAACCTGAATCGCCAACAAATCGAGCAAGAGACGAAGGAGAGAGACTGATTGATTTTGTGAGCATGGTCGGGAAAGTGATTTTCGGCACGTTGTCTTGTTTTCTTTTCTTCATGTTACTTCTTTTTAATTTTGTTTTGAAAAGTAAGAGTAGAGGATGAAGATGTTTTTACATTGCTGATTGTTCTAATTTTGTTTTTCAATTGATCTGAAACCTGATTTTGGTTGTTACTATGAAGCATGACCTCATTTGGTTTTATTTTTTGAAGCTAATGTGGATTGAGCTGTTTCCTTCTTTGAAGTGGGTTTCATAGCCCATGGTCCATTTCACATGGTACACACCATATGATGTTTACACCACCCTCATTTGTTCTTTTTTTAATGATTCTTTTTTTATAGTTTGATGGGCTCAACCCACATGATTTTAACCATACACCCAGTCTGCTTATGCGCCCCCTTTCCCAGTTCTTTTGTTTTGTTTTTTAAATTCAACATTATTTCATGGTTTTTAAAATAGTAGTACTTAATGGTTTTATTTTTATTATTAAATTTCTTGTTTACTTTTGATTCACCTATCTTGTTTTTATTTTATTTCTCCTTTTTTCATTTCATCTTCATTTCGATTTTCTTTTTTGGTTGACGAAAGTCTTAAAAGTTATGAAGTAATGGTCACTAGGTGGATTAAACCTTCAATGCTTCAAACCTATTAATGAATGATCATTGGATCATTATTGATACTTTGAGTTATTGGTAGGTTGCCCTTGGTTGATCATTTGAGGCTCTTGACTAAAAGACGAGACCGTTCACTTTTCTTTTTGTATGACACAATTTCATTAGAGAATGATTCACAATATCATTTCTCTATCGTGTTTTAGCACAAATGTCATTAATTGTGTGATCTCCTATAGCATAATCTTCATCATAGATCATGCTATAATGGTTTAGCGCTACAGTTGACCCGATTCATCTGATACAATGATAATTAATGATTAATCATTAACAATTAACTTTAATTTTTGTTCAATATATTCTGGCTTTACTTTTTTGTCAATATATTTTGTTTATATTATTATTCATGTTATTGTTCATATTATTTTTAATATTATCTTGATCATATTATTCATCTGTTCATATCATACATACTCATATTTTGTTCATACTATTCGGAAACACGTTAACTATCAAAACCCTAAAAGACTCAATTGGTGGACTGTTGGTTTCTTTTCCAAGCAACGAAACTTGGACTTTGTAAGGAAACCCTAGCATGAATTGTGGATTAGTTTAGGACACCTCGCACACACACAACTTCCTCTTGGACTACCTTACAATGACCCCATTTATTTCTCGCAATCCCGTGAAACTTACATGTACCTCGCTTCTAGTCTGATGTACGCACTTTACTCGCATTTATTTGATTGTGGTTTGTTTACTAGAAGCACCCCAAGGGACTAGCATAGACTAAACCATTTTCAAACTAATTCTCGATTCGTTGTTGAGCCATTTTCAAAACACTATTGTAAGTCGATTGCTCTTTAGCATCGCTATCAACCTAACGCACACACTTGTACATGTCATGGTTTCGTTACTAAGAGCACCCCTAAGGACTAGTATCGATCCTCACCTCTTTTTGCAACCCATCTGATTAAATCTTTTTTAAATGTTTTCTTAATTAACTTACGAAAGAAGAAGATTCTTGGAGTCTAGCATTCCTTGGATCTTCGAATGAATGGCTCTTGAGGCACACACCTTGAGTTGTTGTTTATTCAACCTTTCGTCTTAAAAAACTTAATATTTATTTAACATTTTCTTAAACAATTTACAAAAGAAGGAGATTCTTAAAATCTAGCATTCCTTGGATCTTCGAATGAATGGCTCTCGAGGCACGCCCCTTGGATTGTTGTTTATTCAATCTTTCAAATTTAAAACGTTTAACCTTTCTCTAACCTTTCTAATCTATTCACGAAAGAACTGAGTTCTTGGAATCTCGCATTCCTTGGATTCTTAAGTGACTGGTTTCGAGGCACGCCCCTTGAGTTGTATGGCATTTAATCTTTCATCTCCTAAGACTTAAAACCCAACTTCCTCGTAGTTCCACGAACTACGAGCCCTCTAATTCTTTATTCTCGTCTGAATGTAAAATACGTAGGCGCAAGATTGCGATAATGTTGACGAGTTACCTTTTTCTTTTTCCCCCGTTTGTGTCACACTTCTATCTTTTTCCTTCATTTTGTGTCCACGCTTCTATCAATTTCCGTTTTCCCCTTTTCCAAATCTTCTCCAGTAGTTGAACTACGAGTGCTCTGATTCCTCATTCTCGTTCGAAAGAGCATATGTAGGCACAAAGGCCCCAATCCTTAGCGAGCACCCTATCCTAAAACCACCAATTTTCCCTTAGCATCGATTCCTTTTAACGTACCATTTCGCATCAATCATTTTGAAGAAAACAAATAAGCTTAGATAGTGTTCATCACAAATTGAACTAAGAGGTTCCCGTTGAGTACAACAGACGTAGATGATGCTAATATCTTCCTCTTGCGTAACCGACTTCCGAACCTAAAATGTGGTTGCAATGACCATGTTCTTATCTCTTTAAAGGTTTTCTTGATATCTTATTTTACCTTTTTTGGGATAAATAAAGTTTGGTAGCGACTCTGTCGAACCATTTTTTGCACCTTTCGCGCGAGGGTCGTATTTTTTATTTTTCGAGGTGCGACAACTGGCGACTCTACTGGGAAAAATTTTCTCCATGTAAGAGAGAGTTAAGCCTAACTTAGTGCAATTTTTTAAGAGCGTTATCTTCTCCTTTTTGTTTTCTCCTAACTTATGTATTTGTTCCCTTATTGCTTGATTGTTGGATCTTGGGATGATATCATGAGTAAAGCTCTACACCCGAACTTTGGTAAAAGTAGAGGGAACACCTTGTTTAGATTTAGAATTCGAGTATTGTTAGTCCCCAAGGACTCTCTCCTTGTGTGCCTAGCATGAAAGCTCCCTTAGAGGAGACTTATTTGTAGATCTTGTTGTAACACAGCTAGCCTGTCGCACGAATTGATTCATGAAGGGTCAGTGACTCTGGGAACCATTCTTAGCACCAATTTCAATATTGGTGGTCATGTAGTGTTAGCTTCCAAGGACTCGCTCCTTGTGTGCATAACGGTGGGTTGTGCGTGACGTTGGTGCGATGGGTGTCCATGATCTTGGGAATCTTATCCATCAATGTAGAAACCACCATGTGAGTGGTTTTATGGGTAAAAGAACCTAGAAATTTCCTCATAGAGCCTACCTGTCGCACCTCGAAAAGTCATCAAAAATACGACTCTCGCGCGAAAGTCGCAGAATATGGTTCGACAGAATCACCATCGAACTTTATTTATCCCAAAAAGAGGGAAAGGAAAATATCTAGAAAACCTTTAAAAGGACATAAGAACATGGTCGTCACAACCTTATTCTGGGTTTGGCAGTCGGTTACGCAAGGGGAAGGTATTAGCACCCCTCACGTTCGTTGTACTCAACGGGAACCTCTTAATTCAAATTGTGATAAACGTTAGCTAAGATTATTTGTTTTCTTCTCAATGTTAAATGTGAGATAGTACGATAAAAGGAAACGATAACTAAGGGGAAAATAGGTGGTTTAAGAATAGGTTGCTCGCTAAGGATTAGGGCCCTTGCCTACGTATGCTCATTCGGACGAGAATGAGAAATCAGAGCTCTCGTAGTTCGACTACGGGAAAGGATAGAGGGGAAAATATAAGATGCTTAGAATTACACAGAATGACGGAAAAAGATGGAAGTGTGATTGCCAAGATCATCGCAATCTTGTGCCTACGTATCTTACATTCAAACGTGAATGAAGAATCAGAGCGTTCGTAGTTCGTGGAGACGGCCACGAAAAGAGATGGGTTAACGTGTTGAAGTTTGATTTGGATGACAATTACTCGAAGCTTATAAAGGCTCATCGGGCCCAAGTAATTGGGAGAATGAGTCAAAGACGTGACTCTCTCTCTTTTTTATCTTGAAAGTAAGTTGTGTTTGAAAAGTGTTTGCATGACGGATGGTTGGAAGATAGGTTGAATGTTGTCGTGTTAGAAATGTTTTAGAGGCGTCGATTGCTCACACACGAGTAAGATAACTCACATCTAAACAACTAAAGAGAGATCAAAGGCTCAATCCCTCTCTTTTTCACCTTGAAATGAGTTTCGATAGTTGTTAATCGTTCTAATAATTTGGCTAAAAGAGAAGGTTGATTGAAAATGGTTCGACGATGAATCGGGGGTTTGGTTGAAAAGAGGTGAGAATCGATAATAGTCCCAGGGGTACTCCTAGTAACAAAACCATGCGATAGTTGATGGTGATGCATACAAGCAATCGACTTACATAAGGTGTTTAAAAATGGCTCGACGATGAATCGAGAATTAGTTTGAAAATGGTTTAGTCTATGCTAGTCTCTAGCGGTTCTCCTAGTAAATAAATCATAATCAAAGAAATACGAATGCGTACATTAGAATGGGAGTGGGGTACATGTAAGTCACACGGGATTGCACGAAATTAAAGGGTTCATTGTCAGGTATCCCAAGAGGAAGTCGTGTGTGTGCGAAGTGTCCTAAACTAAGCCTTGAGCAAGAGTCAGACAAAAGCTCCAAGTTAGGGTTTCTGTACAAGGTCCAACTTTCGTTGCTCATAATAGTAACCACAGTCCACCAATTTAGGATTTTAGGGTTTTGATTGTTATTAGTGTGTTTTGAATAATGTGAAAAAGATATGATGAAGATGAAGATGAATATGATATGAACAATTGTATAAATATGACAAGATAAATATCAAGATAATTTCCAAAATAGTATAATCATGATAATATTAACAAGTATATGAACAATGATGATAAGATCAAGATATATCGACGGGAAAGTAAATCAAGAATATATTGGCTGAAATTAAAGTTAATTGTTAGTTGTTATTACCTTGAATTATTGAACCATATTTTTACCATGAATCAAATGTTCAGTCAACAGTAGTCTTTGAGATTAGAAGATAATGACTCGAGGTGAACTGCATTATAACTGCACCAAAACCCTAAATTAGGAATGATCTGGTCCTGGATAACCTCCAATCACGAAACATCTATGCTTATCAAAATATGATAGCCTGATTCATCCACAGACGACTTGCCTAGGCAAAAACCCTAATTGAAAATTCATACCCACACCACTTGAATAAAACTTTCCTGGCCAAGGTTAGGTCAGGACCAGGTGAACCTCAATCAATACCGTATACACCACTAATTTGACAACCCTTCTTGGAACCTAATTCCTCCTTGTAACCACTTGGATAAGAAGGAATGAAATCAACATGTTTTTTTGATTTTTGTGAATGATGATTAGTGGATGGATGTACAGATGAAAATTATATACAAGTAAGACAAATTTGGGGTATGACACTACCTGTAAGGTTTCTTTGATCAAAGACTTTGGTTATCTACCCGTTACTGTGGCCAACCTCATAATTGATCGAACCTATGATCCTGGATCTTGCATCTTGCATTGCGTCCCTACATGTCAGTGCATTGAATTGCATCAGTTATGCATCTTGCAGTTCATTTCAATAGCAGAAACTCGTTTCTCCTTCCTTCCTCTCCAGTAAATCAAGTTGATTCCTCAACACCAGTATGAAACTCAAGCCAACACTAGACGACTGATGGAGCAGATTCAACAAGAGAAAGCCGCTTTCGGAGAGGATTTCGACTCTATCAAAGACATGATTGACAAGATTCTCGAAGCCATAACTACAGTCAGAAAGGAAGAAGAACTACGTGAAGCTGTTGCCGCCGAAAACAACGTTCCTATGCAAGGATCTACCTCAAGGCTATCAGTTCCTATTCCTAATCATATCACCCATGGGGTTCCTGCGAACTTCACTCCTGCAAATGAAGGAGCCACTTCTCAACTATTCCCAACACTTGGAGTTACTATTAGATCTATCCCACAAGCCCAACCTAGTATCATTCAGATCCCCATTCCTCATGTTAAAGAAAATCTGCTAGATGAGTATGATGATGTGAAAAACTATCATGTTGCTACCCCATTGCCAATCCTGTTGCTACTCAAGATTCTAAAGCTATCAAAATGTGTCATGACTAGCCGAAAAACTCTAAATCATGGAGGGGAACAAATCAACTTATTTAAATTCCTTGCAGATGTGCTTGGTTCTCCCAAGTTTAAGGTGCCAGAATTCTCAAAGTACAAAAGTCTCAGTTGTCCCAACATTCATCTGAAGATGTACTGTCATAAGATGACTGCCTATGCCAGAGACAAAAAGCTAATGATTCATTTCTTCTAGGATAACTTATCTGGAGCATCTCTCGAATGGTAAATGTATCTGGAGTGTAATAGTATACGCACTTGGTCTGAGTTAGTTGGAGCTTTTTGTTAAGCAATACAAATACAACACAGAACTTGCTTCTAACCGTACTCAACTTAAGAGTATGACTCAAAAGGACAACAAATTATTTTAAGGAGTACGCACAACGCTGGAGAGAGCTAGCTGCAAGGGTGCATCTACCATTAGTTGACCATGAATTGATTGATATCTTTATGGGTACCTTGCAAGGCCAATACCATGAGAAGCTGATTGGTAGTGTTTCTAATGGATTCTCTAACTTAGTCATTGTTGGCGAAAGAATTGAAGAGGGTCTGAAGAGCGGAAAGATCCAAGGAGGTTCTAGCAGTCAGTTTGGAGCTAAGAAGCCTTTCAATGGATACAAGAAGAAGGAGGGTGAAACAAATGCTATCTTTTCTCAGAAAGGGCGAGCTCATCAACAAGCTCCTGCCCTAATGCATGTTCAAATCCCTTACTTCCAATATTCGTATGTTGCTGCTGCACAATATGCTCAAATGCCTTATCAGCCATCTATTCAAGCTTCAATGCCTCAATAATAGGCTCCTCAGCCGCAGTCATATAATCAGTAAAGGTATCCATACCCACCATAAAATCAACAACGTCAACCAAATCAGCAAAGGATAAGGAGGCCAGATAGAAACTTTGATCGTCTAGCAATGATATATATTTAAATCTTTTTTGAACTACTGAAGGATATGGTGATCATCCCGAGAGACCTAGCTCTGCCAATTGTTATTCCTCCAGATTATGATGCTAATACTTACTACGAGTATCATAAAGGTGCTCTAGGGTACACTATTAAGGATTGTCGAGCCTTCAAACACAAAGTTCAAGACTTGTTGACTCAAAGTTTCTCACATTCAAAGGGAGGACTCCGAATGTCACAAACAACCCTCTACCTCCACCAAGTTAGTGCGAGCATCAAGTCTAAATCAAATCAAGTCAAGTCAAGTTTATCTCTCCAAAGAAGGC
This sequence comes from Lathyrus sativus, assembly GCA_963859935.3. Taxonomy (NCBI): domain Eukaryota; kingdom Viridiplantae; phylum Streptophyta; class Magnoliopsida; order Fabales; family Fabaceae; genus Lathyrus; species Lathyrus sativus. The sequence goes on from CAWUDS030003444.1 coordinate 119,320, forward strand.
ATTCATGTTGCCATCCCATTATTTGCATTCTTGTATTTTTTTTCTTTGCGTGTTTAAGTATTGTTTGCTTTAAACATTGCCAATCGTATTTTGTTTTATTAATGTAGTGACTATGCATATTTTGAATTAGTTATGTTGTATTAACTCATTTTTTCCATTTACTGCGTAACACCGACACATATTTGCCCATTTCATTCTCTTTATCAACTGTTGTTTAGCATGATTGGAAGGAGGATGACGAAAACAAAATACCCATAATTACAAACTGTATACTTTTGGATAAAATCTTGCCGATGATGTACATGCATTGCTTCAATTCCCCAAACATAGGAGAGACAAGGAGTTAATCCCTAATAAACCACTTCGAGCCTGGAAGTAGCAGTTTCCTTCGGATGTTCACCCTTACACTCAACATGGGGCAGGGTAGTGTTCAGTTAATCCAATTACACACTCAAATCACAAAGCAAAATCCAAAAGACACGTCGGTTGTTCTTCAAAGACCCATGACTTGGTAGTCACAATCCTCCAACAAAATCAAAATAAAAAAAAATCAAAAGCCTGCTAAGTCAAGCGCCTTTAAAGGAGACTTAGACAAAAATCAAGGTAATCCCGATGGACTCGAAAAGCAAAATTAATCCATGCAAAAGATAGGAATGAAAAACAAAACAAAAGAGGTCCGCAAATCCTCAACAAAAACAAAATAAGATCCAGTGGCCACCATATCAAAATCAAAGGGTCACTGACATCCATAAAAAATGCAAAATAAGGTGACTGCTACGAGCAAACCTGAAATCACCAAGCTTACACCGTCAACCCTTTTGGAAGACAAACATGTGTAGAATTAACCGAACTTAGAACTGGACATCATCGCGAAGAAGGGGTGGGTACAAACCATGTTTTGAGCCTTATATCCTTTATTTTATAACCATGAACCAGACCATGTTACAACCCTTAAAAGACCTAATTGAGGAATGTTTTATTCTGAAAGCATACTTTTGCAAGGTTGCGTAAACTGACTTCCTATATATTTGCTAATCATCAGCATTGGTGTCACTCTCCTTGCTATATCTTTCATGCACTAGAAAAATAAGCACAATGTCTGGACTAATGGTCCATTTTCTCACACTATCACAACACTCGAATAAACGACTCTTTTTCAATACTTGCATGAGCGTTGCATTAAGATTACCATTTGTGAATGAGCAATTTTTACAACAAATCAGTGTTTGACATCAAAGATACTTTAACAAGGGGTAATCAAAGAGGAACTTGAACTTTTAGTGGCCGATCCAAATCAAGGTTACCTAAAAATCCTCAATCTAGGGCAAATCCTTCAACAGCTCAATCAAATAACATCAAAGCTCAGCATTTAAAGATCAAATCGCTTGAGAACTAGTTAATTAGGGGCAGACCATTACCATGTTCAGGTTGGGGCAGAACAAGTTGTAGAAGGCAGATCCTCTCCATACCCTCAAGTTGGACAAGCAGATCTTGCCAGACACTAGAAATCCTTAAGTTCAGAGCAAAATCACGATCTTCATGAGTTAATCACATCATTACGCACATTTTCAGGTCATTCTGACCCTCAAGCATGAAGTCGTGGTTCTTTCAGAACAAACGCACGATAAATCAACAAGTGATCAAACTTGGGACATCGAGAGTATCTTTGCCTGCTTCAATCACGATGTCTTCAAAGACTGAGTGTCGAGGAAATAAATCCCTCCCACCACCCAAAGTCCAATCTTCATTGGCAACTACCAAAATTCCACCATGCTGGCACCTTCATATCCAATCACCTGTCTACAGTCATTCACATCATTTTCATCGCATTCAAAATCATGACCATCATATGCATCATACGCATACATGGAACAAATCATACTTCCCCAGAATTTGCATCTCCGCGCGTCAGCATTTGCATTACATTTCCATTTGATACGAAATATCATTACAAAATCGAGTATTCATACATGCATAGGTCAAGATCCAGGATTAATCTCGAGATTCCAATATGATCTTCAGCCCAGCCAGGGGCATCTTCTTCAAGACCGTAAGCGTTCCTCACGAGGTTGTTTCAACCTTTTGATCAAGCTCAAGATGATCTTCAGCCCATCTAGAGGAGTCTTCTTCAAGTCCATCGGCATTCCTCACAAAGTTGTTTCAACCTTTTGTTGATAAATACAAGGTTTCAAGGAAATCATTAGCCTGACCAGGGGTATCTTCTTCAAATCTGTGGGTGTGCCTCACGAAGTTGTTTCAACCTTTTATTGATCAAGCTCAAGGCGATCTTCAGCTCAGGCAGGGGCATCCTCTTCAAGTCTGTGGGTGTTCCTCATGGATTTATCTCAACCTTGTGTCCACACTTCTATCCGTCTTCTGTTTCCCCCCTTTCCAATCCTTGGTGAGAACCCTATCCTAAAACCACCCATTTTCCCTTAGCACTGATTCCTTTTATCGTACCATTTTGCATCAATCATTTAGAAGAAAACAAACAAGCTTAGATAACATTCATCACAAATCAAACTAAGAGGTTACAATTGAGTACAACAGACGTAGGGTGTGCTAATACCTTCCTTTTCTATAACTGACTCCCGAACCCAGAATATGGTTGCGACAAACATGTTCTTATCTCTTTAAATATTTTCTCGATATTTTCCTTTCCCTCTTTTGGGATAAATAAAGTTCAATGGAGACTCTGTCGAACCATTCTCCACGCCTTTCGGACGAGAGTTGTATTTTCGATTTTTTAAGGTGCGACAAAAAAAATAGTTAGCCTAAATTTTGAGTGTCCTTATTTGAGTTTTGTTCTAGTGTCTTTCCTCCTTTCCTTACTTTGTTCAACTTGGAGAAGAGAACACTATAACAAATAATATATTTGATGACAAAGCTTTCACTTCTCCCAACAAAAAATCGAGGAATAATGTCAAGGAGCGCCATGTTTTATTTATAAAAAATACCACATATTTCCTCATATTCTAAATATAATCGAGGGGAAAAATAATGTAGGACATGCTTCAAATCCCAACAACAACAATTTATGTTTTTATTTCTTTAAAAGTGGTGTCTTTCTTTTTATTTTATTTTTATTTTAAATTAATGATCTATTCCTTTGGTTATATTTAATAACTGATGGATTAGATTATCAGATTTTATTATAAAATCACTAGTTAACCAGATTTTATTCTAAACCTAACTTATATGTAGTCTCTCCAAACTCGTACACGTCATAATTTGGGATGGATTGCAAGACAGAAAAAATATTCAATGTTCTTCTATCTTAAACAAAATATTTTTTATGCTCTTGTAATCAATCCCAACATAATGGTGTTGATGTTGTTGTTTTGTTTTTGGAATAACCTTCCTATGTTGTCAATCAAAGAAAACATTCCTTAATTTATTTCTTTCCTTGGTTGACAACATTGAGAAATTTATTCTTAAACACAATTATTTTTTTCTCTTTCATGTGAAAGCATTTTCCATGAAAATATTTGCACAAGATAATGAAATCTCTCTAGGATGGATTGCAAGTTCAGAAAAGAGTTATCTTGGTAGGAACTAATAACTTATCAGAAATTTGAAAATATTTTTTGTTCTATAAGAATTCATTGTCAAAACGTGGGTTTGCTTAAACAACTTATTTTAATTTTTGTGTAAACAATGTAATTTTTAAAAAAAAATTTCCCCTCAGTTTTTTTTATAGAAACCGAGAGGCATGTGGCGCTTGGGATGATACATATTTTATTTCATTTTTTAAGAAAAAAGAAACACTTTTTACCCCACTTTTGACTAATAACAACGTAAAATATAAGTGTGTTTATTCAGTTTCTCCACCGTTCTAAAACAAATCTTTACCATCCATATAATGAGTATCAACGCTCAAGACATTTCCATAAGTGATCCACATGAAACCTAAAATCCTATTTACAAAAGCATTATGAATATTAAAATTTGATAATGAAACATTTGACATGAAAACTTTGAAACTTAGAAAATTATGTATTTTATTTGGAAAAATTTCTCTATGATGGATCGCAAGAGCAGAAAACTATTTAGGTATAATGTTTGTGTTCTTAAATAATCAAATAACTAAACATTCAAACTTCATAGAGAATATATCGCATCAAACATTTGATCTTTCTCAAAATCAATGAAACGAGGATCCCCAATATTTGCTCTTCCCCAAGATATCCAATATTTATTCTGCACCGACAACGATGACGATGAATTGAATTCAACATGTTTGTATGATATTCTGTGTAAACAATATAATATTTTGTGTAGACAAAGTAGTTTGTAAAAAAATTAATTTATTAATATTCTATGTAAACAATGTAATGAGTATTATAAAAAAAGAATTATCATTTCAATGATTCCTAGGTTTCGGTCATAAACAGAGAGGTATGTGGTGCTCGTTTTGAAAATATAAAAAATCTATTGGTGAGGATCACACTAATGATCATTTCAACGATCCCTTCGATTATTTTAATACCGAGGGGTATAATGTATAGTTTTTACGACGCCCTAAGTTACCTCGCCTATGTAACCAAGGTTAAATCAACTTCGTGTCCAAGGTTAAATGTGTTTTTTGTAGTAGTGAAATATGATGTTTGGCTTGGTTTAGTGGAGACTCTGAAGAATGGTGTTTTCGAGTGGATGGAATATGGTGTTTTATTCATTGTGTGGAGAAGATGAAGAGGGTGCTTCATTTTCTGGGCTCAATATGTTTATTTAAAATAAAAAAAGTGAATGAGAGATAACAGTGTGTTTTGGAAAACAACGTTGTTAGGAGTTTTCCTTTGTGTTAGGTATTATAATCGAGATAATAGATGATATATATTTAATTAAAAAATTAGAATAACTTAAGGGTTCCATTTTAAAAGAAATAAAATCATAAACATAAGCTGCTGAGATTGCAAGCGCGTCCCTGGGGTACTTTTGCACTCGAATATCTGTCATACTGAAGGAATATACGACTTCTATCGCATATCCACAAAAACTAGTGAACAATAAGAAACATCATTTACAACTTCTTATAAGTCACTATTTTGTTTTTTGGTTGCAATATCTTTTATTTATGATTAGGAATAGTTTCTCAATGTTATTAGCAAAGGCAAGTAATAAATTATCATATATTTTCCTTGGATGACTACATCGATAACATATTCCAAATAATAACAACTACAACAACTCAACAAAAAAAAAATTGAACAACAAGAACAACACTAAATATAATTTTCTTTAGGGGGTAAATGTGAATTCTTAAATGAAAAATGAAGTTAATTTAGAGGCCGAATGATGAGTTAGGTTTAAGGCAAGAGTAAAAGATGTAGAGTTTTTTATACAAAAATAGGTGAAACACTACTACAAATAATATATTTTATCACAATACTTTCACCTCATCTAACCGAAATTCGAGGTATAACCCTAGTATTGCAATGTTCCAATTTTTTTTTAAATAAATAAATACCATTTATTCCCTCTATTGGTACATCCGATCAAGAGGAAATATGGTAATGGACAAAGCCTCAAAATCCATCTTTTAACTTATACTTTTATTTTTTATTTTTTAAATTGGTGCCTTTCTTTTTTAATAATAACTTATCTATTTCCTCATTTGATACTTCCAACCGAGAGAAAATATGACTTAAGGACTAAACATTGAGACTCAATTGAGACACAATTTAATAATAATTTATAATAGATTGAGACACAATTTACAGGTAAAAATAATAGAAAATCTGAAATTAACTTCATGTATTCAATTCTACAAAACTTGTAATCGGTTACAATTGTTTCAACAAATAATTCAACTCAATGGTAACCAATTACTAAAACGCTTGCTCTAATAGGAAAAAAGACTACATCTTATAAGTGGTTACAAGAATGCAGGAATCAGTTGCATTACTTGTATTATTGATTTTTTCACAACACACGACTTTAACTCAAGTGCTCGAAGTATTTTATGCCCATGTTCTTCTTCAATCTCTTGAACACTTAAATAGTGACTCTTTTGGTCAGCAAATTTGTCATTTGATCTTCACTTCTACAACATCTCAATCTCAACCTTCCTTCACTAACATGTTCTCTCAAGTAGTAAAATCTCGTCTCAATATGCTTGCTCCAACCATGTGCAATTGGATCCTTAATTAGCAAAGTTTATAGCGGAAATATTGTCAACCATGAGCGTTTCAACTTCACCCTCTTCAATAGATTCATTAACCATACGGCTTGGCATGCACATAATGAAGCAGTAATTAACTCATCCTCCCAAGAAAAGAGTTCTACTACCGGTTCCTTCTTTGAAAACCAAGAGATTAGTGTTTCACCAAACATAAACATGTATCCAATTGTATACTTTCTATCCTTTATATCTCTGCACCAACTAAAATCGGTAAATCTGAGAAAATTGCATTTTCTACTCGCGTTCATTATAGGAAAAAGAATTCTACAGCCAATAGATTCTTTAACACATCTTAGAATCCTCTTGACTGCTACCCAGTGAGATACATTTGGTCTCTACTCACAATACTGACACTAAACACCAAATTCGGCCGTGTATTGCACAAGTAACACAAGGATCCAACCAACCTCCTATACTGAGATGGATTAACATCTTGTTTATCCTCATTCTTCAATAACTGCAACCTTGGTTCAGCCGATATGTTGATAAATGGCAACCTCGTTACAATTATGTTCTTTTGTAAGACTTTGAGATCTCTAAGTTTGAGATGCCAAAGCTTATACTACCATATCCATTCTTTTCAATAGTCGTTGTAGTAACACTGTTTCCCTTGAAAATCGAAAAACAACCGCTGATCTTCCAAATCTAACTTTGGTGACTCACAGGATCGATCAGATTGATCCTAGGACATGTGCTAAAAGAATTATTTTTTGGTTTTAAGAATTTATCCAAGTTCCACACTCGAATAGGGTTGGGATAAACAGAATCCTAAAAGAACATCTATTCGACTACGGGTTAATTTGAAGGTAAAATAAGGCTTCTTAATAGAAGTGAAGAAAGTTTGTTGGTAAAGGTGAATTTAGATTGAGGACGAAGAGAAAAGAATTGCGTAAGAAGGAGAGAGATAAGGTAAGGAGTAAAAAGGGTAAAGACAATAAAGGCAATAAAAGACTTTGTAAAACTTAAAGTAAAAAACAAGTAAATTGCATTAAGTTTAAAAGATGGTGTGTTTACATCACGTACATTTTCTTACAATACTCGCTTTCTCTACACTCGGATACTTGAAGTAATTTCAAGAGTAATTTGTACAATAGTAAATTACAACACACTTTGGATATGTCTAAGACACTCTATTTATAGTAACAAAAAATAACCTCTAATAACTTCCACCATAATCTCCTTCCGCCACTTGTCTCAAATGCATGGATTCATTATTCATAAGGTGACACGTGTCTCCCTCAATTTTCCACAAGCAAAATCGTTCCCTCCAACATTCAAATTTCAAATACTTCGACGCACCATTCGTTATCGGCAGGCGGTCGAACCCGTGGCCTCTGGGTGAGTCCTTCGACTTAGCTTCTTCCTTCTTTTGACCATTTTCTTGCATTCAAGGTATTCTCCACCCTTTTGTCTTGGACACCTTCTTTCTAGCTGATGCGTCAAATTTAGGAGCTAACAAATTGCCCCCCAAAAATGTCTTTTCAACTTCAATCATGGAAAAGCATATTTATTGACAGTGTATGACCTTCGACGCCGCTTTGCCCTCGTGAGTGTCGTATGATACTCTTTCCACCAGTGTAAGCCTGAGAAGTTGAAAGGGAATGAAAGAGAAAAAAGAAAGATAGCTATGAACATGCAAGCTACTGTTCCGCCGCCTTGATGCACGTTTTATGACGTCATTATCATCATGGCTATTTCCTCGGGACTCAACAAAATCGTGGGCCATCATCACCCTACCATCCTCGGGGACGTGATTTGCAACTACTACCTCTGCCATTCCACATCCAGGCATACACGTGGCCCACTAACTCTAGCCCTTCAATGATGGAAACTTTCAGTCTTCCACTCACTACATAAGTAATTTCCCTTTGTTGTTTTCATTTTTTACAACTTCTCTAACTCCCCATAACTTTCCTTGCTTTTTCTCTAATTCTCTGCTTTCAACCAACCAACTCTTACTTCTTTCAGCAATGGTTGATCATCAGAAAAAGAAAATGCAACCTAAGGGACAAACTTTTGCATCCATACTTCCTCCCTTTGCTAGTTTGAGCGGCCCTCAGGCGGTAAAAAATCAACAGTTCATCTGCGAGCCCCTGACGGAGGAGAAACGCCACATCTACAAATCTCAGGTAATCATTCCTGTTAATGTTGCAGGGAGGCCTTTATCCATGTCTGGGCCTTTACCCCCTCCCGGTCTCGACTACTCCGCCATCAAAGATTTCTTCCCTTCTTATAGAACCACTAAACCCCTAGGGCAAAGAGACTTCAACAAAGCTTCCACTGATGGTCCTGATAATCTGAGCCTTTTCGACGTGGACTTTAGGTATCTTCATGATGAGGCCAGATTGTTTAGGGCCACCCCCTATTTCAAAGATTATGAACTCTATCTCAACTGGCTGATGAAAATAGAGAAGGTAAAAGCCCAGGAATGGAAGGAAACTGAGATTTACGATATGATTATAATGTCGAAGGTAGGCCCTTCGTACTGCCCTCTCATGTTGGCCTCCTCCTTATTCTTCTGGGATAGGACACACCACACTTTTCACCTTCCCTGTGGGATGATGACACCCACTTTACTCGACGTAGCTGACATTGTGGGCCTAAAACCCTATGGCCTCGTTTATGATCCCGAGATCGATAGTCATGACAGTATTGGTTTTGCCAATACTAAACACACTTATACAACTTTTGTCCAACACTACCATAACAAAACTAGTACCTCTGTTGATGATGAAGAACACATAACCTTCTTGGCCATGTGGTTATCCCGCTGCATATTTTGCACCAAATCTTTGCAGGTGGCGAGAAAGTATTTGGTCCTGGCCAACCAACTGCACCTGAAGAGAGGCATTTGTCTCAGTGAAATGATCTTGGCTAGTCTTTATGAAGCTTTAGGCGAAGGTGCGGGTAAACTGAAAGATCCTGACAGTCATGGCAACTTGCTGTTGTCGGGCCCCTTCTGGCTTCTTCAGTTGTGGCTTAATGCCACGTTTGAGCACAGTCTCCCCAACAAAGGTGAAGTTGATGAACATTCGCCTGCAGTTGCTGAGAAGGGAGTCGAATGGCCTCGCCTGGCTCAACTTAGTCCTAGCGAGGAAGGTCATTCCCTTCGATCCAACTTGTCTAGCTTTGTTCATATATTTACAAAACGACATGAGTTTACCGCGAACATGGCTCCCTTCGCAGAACGAAAATGTGGGCCAGAATGGTTTACTAGACCCTTCACCGCTCCCTTAAAGAAACACGAGGAGGAGTGGAAGATGATCTGGGAGAGGTTCCTCATTCCCCACCTACTGATCCACAAACTAAACCTCGTAAAAGGTCACTCCAGCCTGCTAGTCTATCAGCCTAACTTGGTCTCTAGGCAATTTGGGTTAATTCAAACCTTGCCCAAATGCTTGTACGATAAGAAGTCACACATCATCCTTCCTTTTACTGTGCTGTCTCCTCTGGATTGTTCGACGCAACTAGCATGCCATGCTCACAAGTCCTACCTCACACCTGTTCACTTTGAACCCTCTTATTTTTGCTCTCAAAATTTCTATGACTGGTGGTCGAAGCATTATGCTTAAGAATTTCTTGATGCTCCTAGTTTTACTCGCTTGATTGACCAAGCTTTCATTGATGTGCAGGAGAAGGTCAAGAAAGGCATGTCTACTCATATCAAAGAGATCCAAGCCTTCCAGAAATATTTCGAAACTGCCTATCGACCAGATGATGTTAGTCGAACCATCCGCGAGGCTGCTGTTACCTTAAAAGAAAATTTTTCCAAAAAACTAGATAGTTTAAAGATTCCCTCTTCTGTTCCTCGTAAGAAACGGTATGAGGTTGCCTTTAAACTTTTCCCCCAAAAAATCCCTCGACTACCAACCACTGGTTTTGGCGTGGCTCTTGCCCCTCCATTTCCAGGTTGGTTTATTTATGGGGATGCTATAAAAATTCTTCGACAGCAGTCCAAGCCCAAGGCACAGCGGTTGGTTCTGACTAAACATACACTCGATACGTTTAAAGGGCTCCTACTGCTCCAACTGCTCCTGTTGTGACCAACACACCTCAACCTACCAATCCTCCTCCAGAACCTACTCCTGCTCCCGTAGGGGATGCTTCGCTTCAACAGGCTGTCCCTATGGAAAGTGATAATTCGAGTCCCGCTGACAAAACTGTCAAGGTATGTCACACATCCACCTTTCCTTGAGTCTTTGCATTGAATCTTTAGTCTTCATTCTCTCTAACGTCCATCTTTTCTAGGATGATGCTGGAACTTCAAGATCTAATCCCACTGCGATTCCTTTGTCGCTATACTCCTTAAATAGCCAAGGTGGGCCTACCTATCATCCCACTTATGATTTGGGTTCTGGTGTGAGTTCACTTGGCGAAATTAATAAACCTGATTCTTTCACAGCCCCTCCATCTCCTGCAAAGACCACTACCCAGCAGTCTCAGACTGACGGATCTGATCATGAAGACGACAATCCTCAGGTTGATCCTATTATAGTGGATGATGAGGCTGACGCTTCGGAGGAGAAAACGACTCTAGCTGATACGACCAACTCCCCTTTGGTCCAAACAGTAGCTGTGGATGAAACAACTGTCGAAGGTAATTAAGCCATTGAGGGTCAGGCTAAGCTCCAGCCTGAATTGCATGAATCTAGTGACAAAAGCACTGGGGATGCCATGGAGGAGGATGTTGACAAGACCAAGGACAACAAAGATAAAGAATTACAAATTATGGACACTTCTGTCAAAGAAGCTGAAACTGCTGAAACAGCAAGGACTCCCATTCCTCCTGCCCCAAAAGATATTCCAACAAGCTCTTTCCCAGACGAAACTCAACTGACTCCCGCCGAACTGGATGCGTTGAAGGTTTCCAACCCTCGATAATATATCAGGCTCTTGTTGAGTAGGAGAAGCCGTTCTTCTAGCCGTATGCTCAGTACTTCGACTTCTGAAGGACAAACCTTGAAGCCACCAACTGACAGTGCCCTCGACAAAGTCAAGCAAAAAATCTTCAAAGGGGATCTTTTTACCCTCCTACATATGGGCCCTGCCAACCATCTCCCCCTCAAAGCTCTCCTTCAAAAAATGGACATTAAATCCCTTACTCCTGAGGCTGCAAGCGTTATTCGAGAGGTTGATACCCTGATCGACCAAGTTTACAAAGACTATCGACTGCTGCCCCAGATTGAGGGTGAGATTGAGACGAAGGCTGGCAGCGAAGCTGCCGCTTGGGACGCCGTTGTAGAATCTGAGGAGAAAATTGCTGAGATGGAAGAAACCAAGGAAAAGAATAAACAAGAGGTTCTGACTAACGAGGCGAACATCGCCTGTTGGGAACGGAAAATTAAAAAGCTCCGTAGTAAGACAGCGAAGGCTAAGAAAAGGAACACTGAATTATCTTCTTTCAAAGATACCTCCTTAACAGCTGAGCTTGAACACGCCGTCACCTATGCTGAGGAAGCCCGTTGTTTAGAATCTGAAGTTGTCCAGCTAAGGGCAGATAAAGCTCAATGCCAAAGCCGTCTCGACTTTCAAAAGTCGACTTACCTTAAGATGAAGGTGAATCTTCCCTTCTGATTTGTTGGGTTTTTGTAATAGAGTAGATTATGTTGGGCTTTATGAGCCATTTCTTTGTTTGTAAGACATTGGGCCATTTTGGCATTTTTTTAAATTACCATTTATGGCTTTGCTTCACCTTTAACAATTATTTTGTTGATATTTTCACCTCTCGAAGTGCAGGCTTATACTTCTTTAGGTATTTGCCATTTACTTTTAATACTCTCTCATTCTTACTCAGCTCTGTCACTTCATATGCCCCATTGAAGAATACCTTCGATACCTGGAATGGTCCTTCCCACTTCGGGGACCATTTACCTAGGGATCTCACCTTTCGATCCATAGGCAGGATTACCCTCCATACCAAATCTCCAACTAGGAAAGTCTTCGCTTTGACCTTCTTGTTATATGATTTATCCACTCTCCTCTTTTGTCTTCTCAAGAGTTCTAGAGCTTTTATTCTCTCTTCGTCTAAGTTGACCAACTCATCAAGCATCATGTCCCAGTAAATCTCTCGAGGGATTTCATGATGTCTTTGAATTCTTACTGACTGTATGTGTATCTCGACTGACAATACTGCGTTATGTCTGAAAGTAAGTCGATAAGGGGAAGTGTTGGTTTCTTCCTTCGGGGATGTTCGACATGCCCATAGAACCTGATCCAATGTCTTCTGCCAATTCCTAGGCTTGCTTCCAATCTGTTTCTTTATCATGCCAATTATTACTTTGTTTGCCGCTTCGACCTGGCCATTGGCCTGGGCATAGTAAGGTGTCGAGGTAAGGAGTTTAAATCCCTTTCCTTTAGCAAACTCCTGCATCTTCCAACCCGTAAATACTGACCCTTGATCTGTCGTTATTGTCTCTGGTAGGCCAAATCTGTAGATGATATACTTATGAATGAATTCGATAACATCTTCTTGGTCTACCTTCGGTAGAGGTATAGCCTCGATCCCTTTGGTAAAGTAGTCTATCCCTACCAGAATGTATTTCTGGTTTTTGGAAGACGTTGGTCGAATCTCTCCTATAAGGTCTAAAGCCCAACCTCTAAATGGCCATGGCTTGAATATGGAATGCAACTCGCTTGCTGGGACATGTTGTATGCCAACATGAATTTGGCATTCCTGACAACCTTTGGCGAACTCGATGCAATATTTCAGCATTGTAGGCCGGTACATCCCTGGCAAAACAGCAACCATTTCATCTTATGGCCCACTTGGTGCACTCCGCATGTCCCACCATGGACTGAGGACAATGCTAAGTATGCTTTAGATTCACTGAGGCATTTGAGTAAAACTCCCTCAGAAGTTTTCTTAAATAAATCGTTCCCCAACAGGACGTAGCTTAGTGCTTGGTATTTTATCTTTCGCTCTGTAGTCGATGAAGGGTTCTGAAGGTATTCGACCAGAGGTTTCCTCCAATCTTTGCCTGTCAAACCTTCGACTGTAAAAATCTCAAAGGTTTCCTCGTCAGCGTAGCCAAATTTCGTGATTTCCAAGTCTAATGGTCTCAAGCCCATGGACACCACCTTACCTCTGGCCTCAATTGCCTCCTGTAAGCTCTCCTTCGATACCCTGTATCCCGAGGCAACTTGCGCCAGGCCGTTGGCTATCTGATTGTGTATTCGTGGTATGTGTCGAATGGTACAAAATTCAAATTTTTTGAGCAGTCTGTTATCTATTACGAAATACATGATGAGATTTTCTTTAACGCATTTATATTCCTTTGTTAGCTGTTTTACAACCAACTCTGAATCTCCCATTATTTCGACTCGGGTTGCCCCCAATTCTAACAAAATTTCAAGTCTGGCGATCAAAGCTTCGTATTCAGCCTCATTATTAGAACATAGGCCCTCGACCCTATACTTGAATTTTGTTGGAATTTTGTCAGGCGAAATGATCAATAGACTTATGCCTGTCCCGTTCTTGTGACTAGACCCATCAAAGTATAGCTTCCAAGGCTCTAGTTCAACAAAGTTCAGGGTATTTTCGTTTATAGAGTGGTCGACAATAAAGTCTGCCACTATTTGCCCTTTGACCGCTTTCAACAGTCTATAAGTCAATGAATACTCAGTTAATGCTAATGCCCATTTACCGATTCGACTATGCAAAATAGGTTTGGACAACATGTGCTTAATAACATCAAAATGTGAAGACACGTAAACATCAACTAGTTTTATATATTGCTTCAACTTCATACATGAGAAATACAAACATAAGCATAATTTCTCTATTTCACTATACCTAGTTTCTGCATCATTTAAAACTCTACTAAGGTAGTAAATGGCCCTTTCGATGTCATTCTCATCCTCTTGAGCAAGCATGCTCCCTAGAGTTTTGTTTGATGCTGATATGTACAATCTCATGTTTTTGGTTCGACATGGAGGTGCAAGAACTGGAGGATGAGTCAAGTAGTCTTTGATCTTGTCGAAGGCCTCTTGCTGATCTTTCGTCCATTCGAACTTCTCCTTAGTAGCTCGAAGCAACGACAAAAAGGCTTGTGTTTTTCCATTGAGATTCGACATGAACCTTCTTAGGAAATTTATTTTGCCCAGCAAGGACTGAAGTTCCTTCTTGTTGGATGGCGCTTTCGCTTCCATGATGGCCTTCATTTTGTTTTAGTTGATTTCAATCCCTTTCTTGTGGACTACGAAACCCAAAAAATCTCCTGCTTGCACACAGAATGCACACTTGAGGGGATTCATCTTGAGTCCAAATTTCCTCATTCTCATGAAGGATTTGTGCAGGTGTTCCACATGAGCCTTTCCTCTATCAATTTGATTTATAGGTGCTTTAAAGTATCCCTGATCCGCTTCGATGTTTTCGACAATACCATCTGGTCTCCAGATAGCAATCCTCTGATGCATCGGCGATGGCACTGCCCCCACTCCATGGATCCGTTCTCTTCCAAGTAATAGATTATAATTGGCAGTGGTCTCTACCACCATGAAGACAGTCGGACAGGTGATGGTTCCGACCGTGACATTCACCTGAATGACCCCAATAGTCGAACCCACCTTCCCTTCATAGTTTGATAACACCATGTTGTGTGGCTTGGTGTCTGTCTCACTTTTCCCAATTTTGTTCAACAAGAAATGCGACATCAAGTTCACCGTAGCGCCGCAGTCCACCAGTATTATATTGACTGGGACCTTCTCTATTAGTGTTGTAATATAAAGAGGCTTCAGATGGTTTTTCATCGCCTCCGTTGGCCGTTCAAAGAAAGCATTTTTCTCCTCGACACAGCCGTTGTTCATTACGTAATAGCATACCGGCTTATGAGCCGTTATTTCCCAGTCCGTATAGGCGTTTGAGTTCTCGACTACTGAAACCCTGTCGAACTCCCTGGGCATCACTGATACTATGTTGACTAGAATATCCAACGTATCATCAGAATCTTCATTAAAGTTATCGGTCATTTCATCGTCGACCGACTTTATTTGTTCTTCAATCCGTGTTGGAAACAACTTTCTTCCTACAGGTGTCTTCCCAAAAGCCTCTATTCGACCTTCCTGCTTTGTGGGAATATTGGTGCTGGACTGTGGTTGGTCTTTATGTGCACCTTCTCTATGTGCTTTCCTTCTTCTCTGCTCACGTCTCCATTGGGATCGAGACATGGTATTTTTCCCTTTGTAATTTTCTGATACATGAGCAGCCTTCGAAGACTGAAATTCTTTTCGATAGCTTAACGAAGATCCCCTTTGTACTTCGAAATTTTTCCATCTCTTCTGCCCTTGCTGCTTGTTCTCATTAGGCTTCGTCCACTTTCCATCAGTGGCCTCAACATTGGGCTTGAAGCTAGTAGGCTTGTTCATCGGAGGCCCTATGTGAGGGTCAGATCTCTGCTGGAGGCCTCTTCGAGGGTCGAACCTTGGCTTTTCGCTTTCTTGCTTTAACCTTCGTGTCCCCTCCAACTTTTGTGCAGCCTTGTTGTCGAATATGGCACTGCATCGGGGACAGAGCATTACACTAGAACCCTTTTGCTGGCAGCAGTGAAGGAAAGAAACGATGGATTCCTCCTGTTCTGGGTAGGCTTCTCTTGTGTGTGTTTCCTGGTAGTTTGACTCACTATCCGCTACCTCCTCATGTTGAGTGATTTGAACCACGTTAATCTCAATTTCTTTGGCCAGGTTAAGCTTCTTCAAGCTTAACTCCACACCTTTAGTGGCTTCATCGATCTTAACAAAGTCATCAGTTGTTTCCTTGGTCAGTATCTCCCAACCCAAATTGTTCCTGTTGCTTGGGCATTTGGTTTCACCCCTCCGGTCTCAGCTATCAACTTCCATTTCAACACAGCTCTCCTGTCCGAAACTGATGGTAACTTTCGCCATTACAGCTTCGTCTATGGGATTGCCAGCAGCCTCTGTTACTTCGATTGTGAAGTCGTAACCACTGACAACTTTGATCATATTAGCCTCGACTGGCTCTGTGTAATTTGCGTCTGCCGTCTGCAGAGGATCTGAGTCGACCTTCATTTGGCCACCAACTTTCTCTCTGAACTTTAGACGTCCCTCTTGGATCGCATTCTAAACGAGGTCCCTGAAAAGAAAACATTGAGATGTTTTATGACCCAAGAAGTTATGATATTTACAAAACCCTATTTTCTTCCTTTGCTCTAGGGACGACATTTTGGCGCCGGGAGGAACTATCATTTGTCCATCCTTAACTAACAAATCGAAGATTTCATCACATTTTGTAATGTCGAAGGTATATGTTTTCTTCGGGAACCTATCATTCTTTTCAGATTCGACATAACTCTTCCCTTGTGGGGGAGCTAATACTTTGCATAAGTAAGGTGGCCCTTGCTTGAGTTCTGCAAGATCCACTTCACCATCATCGAAACTCATGGACTCGTCACACAGACCTTCGACGTTATCATTAAATTCGACAAAAGCTATCTTTATATTTTTATTAAACTTAGCCTTTTCATCTTTGAGTCTTTCAAGTTGCCGAACCCGATCGGCTAATTGGGCCATGTCCCTTAGGTACTGGGTGTCCAACTTTTTCCTAATAGAGTAGTCGAGACCACCAGCGGCCATTTCGACCAACTCATGTTCAAGGACCTGCGTGAAGCATCTGGCCTTGAGCAAACAGAACCTATTAAGGTACTCCTCTATTGGTTCAGAGAATTTACGCTTCACACTAGCTAGTTCCTTCAAGCTAATTTTAGTCTGACCCATATAGAACTGTTCATGAAACAAACGCTCTAACTGGGTCCAATTACATATCGTGTTAGGGGGAAGCGTCGTAAACCAGGTGAAGGAGTTCTTAGTAAGAGAACTTGGGAAGTATTTTATCCTAAGGCTTTCGTTGTTCGCTATCTCTCCAGCCTCAATTAAGTAACGAGCCATATGTTCGACGGTGGATTCCGTCGTATCTCCTGAAAACTTAGTGAATTTAGGTACTTTTGTCCTAGGAGGTAACTCTTCCTGAAGGATATAGTCTACTATAGATGAAGTGTAATTTGGCCTAGTAAATCCGATGTTTAACCCATTTCTGGCCATAATTCTCTCGACCATGGCCGCTAGGTTATTGTCTATGGCTATGTTGTTTCGATGAACGCGCTGGACTACATTATCTGCGTCTTGGTTTCGATTCACAACCACCACTCCTGGATTTCTTTCTCCCAAGCCACGAGGTTGGTTTTGCAAAGGCTCTTCCCTAAGCTCTTCGACTACCGAGGGACTATCTTTCCTTGGTTTGCCACGTCGACTTCTATCACATTCGCCAGGTTATCTCGCAAGGCATTCACTATTGCGGCTTGGTTTCTGGCCAAGGGAGGTACCCCCATGAATTCAGCCAATCTTGTTAATTGTACCGCCAATTGTTGATTGGTCTGGGTTGTATTTTGGATTAATGGCTGAAATATTTCGCCCATGGTTTGTGACAAAGTTTGAACCATCTGTAGGTTACTTTCATCCATTTGCTATCTCAAACACGCAACTGAGGTGTTGGTCAAATTGGGGCCTTGTGTCGAATACCCTAAACTCTGGGGGTTTCGACTCATGTTCACACCTGACCCCGACCCTTGCAGTGGTGAAGCCATCGCCTGATCCGAGAATATAGGGGATGCACTTTGGAGCCCTTGCATCATAGCAGTGGGCATCCCATATGATGGGTTTCTTGGTGACTGTGAAAAACCAGGAGGCACAAACTGCCTGGACGTCGAACTTCCTCCTAACAAAATCTGAGGATTCGACGTCTGGTGACCAATGTATTCCAACACTGGCTGAGTATAAGGCCTTATCAGTTTCGATCCCACCCCAAGTGCTGAAGGCGTCGGCACTGGCCTCACAGGAAGCACCATTTGTTCTCCAGTCAACGGTATCGAAGGGAGAACTCCCTCGTCTCTTATTCTTTCGATGGAACCGTCTCCCTGTTGGTTGGAGTTATCTGGCTGGTTTGTATCCGTAGCCATGTTCTTACTGCTTCGTCTTGATCGCGTCTCTTCGTTTATAGCGGTAATTTTACCACTTCTCAGTAACATAAAAGTGTACTTTCTCACGAAAAGGGACCAATATAACTGCAAAATTTTTTATAAGCTTAGTTTTATAAAATAGATTTTCTAGCACCGTCCCACTGGGTGTGCCATTTTGTTTCCCTTGAAAATCGGAAAACAATCGCTGATCTTCCAAATCTAACTTTGGTGACTCACAGGATCGATCAGATTGATCCTAGGACATGTGCTAAAAGAATTATTTTTTGGTTTTAAGAATTTATCCAAGTTCCACACTCGAATAGGGTTGGGATAAACAAAATCCTAAAAGAACATCTATTCGACTACGGGTTAATTTGAAGGTAAAATAAGGCTTCTTAATAGAAGAGAAGAAAGTTTGTTGGTAAAGGTGAATTTAGATTGAGGATGAAGAGAAAAGAATTGCGTAAGAAGAAGAGAGATAAGGTAAGGAGTAAAAAGGGTAAAGACAATAAAGGCAATAAAAGACTTTGTAAAACTTAAATGAAAAAACAAGTAAATTGCATTAAGTTTAAAAGATGGTGTGTTTACATCACGTACATTCTCTTACAATACTCGCTTTCTCTACACTCGGATACTTGGAGTAATTTCAAGAGTAATTTGTACAATAGTAAATTACAACACACTTTGGATATGTCTAAGACACTCTATTTATAGTAACAAAAAATAACCTCTAATAACTTCCACCATAATCTCCTTCCGCCACTTGTCTCAAATGCATGGATTCATTATTCATAAGGTGACACGTGTCTCCCTCAATTTTCCACAAGCAAAATCGTTCCCTCCAACATTCAAATTTCAAATACTTCGACGCACCATTCGTTATCGGCAGGCGGTCGAACCCGTGGCCTCTGGGTGAGTCCTTCGACTTAGCTTCTTCCTTCTTTCGACCATTTTCTTGCATTCAAGGTATTCTCCACCCTTTTGTCTTGGACACCTTCTTTATAGTTAAGGAGTCAAATTTAGGAGCTAACAAACACACATATTCTCCACAAGCTTCAACTCAAACTTGAAAGTTCTATTGGCATCCATAACCCGTAGCTTTGTTCACGTGTATCTTGTAACCCTTCTCAAGCAATTGGCCAATACATAGAAGGCTACACTTGATTTCTAGAATATATAAATCATCTTTGATCAAGAAGTATCCACCATCCTGTCTCATGATTAAAATATCACTGATCCCATCAACTGTTAAAGTGAAATCACTCGCAAACTTCACTTTGTTCTTTATGGCACGACTAATTGTAAGAAACCCAATCTTTCTTCCCTTTCACATGTGTTGAACATACGGAGTCCAAATATCATTGCTCGCTTCATTGAATTGCCTCTTTTGTAGACACCATGGCAAATTCTTCTTCCTGTAACTGGTTACAACATAAAGGTAATTAGTTATAGCCTGAATTTAGAGTTTTCTTCAAATTGCTACTGCATTCATCTTCCACCCTGTTGTTGTTGCATTCTCCTATTCTGATCACGATTAAGATATTGTTTTTCTCATCAAAAACTTATCTTGCAACCTTGGTGTTGCACCCCAAAATTTGTCCAACCTATTTTCTGCAACTGGCTTTTGTTTCGTTGCATTTCATAGCATCAACATTTTGCATAGCATTGGTTCTCGAGGCAGGGGATCAAGGTTCCCCTGGCTCAAGTTTCATTCCCGTGCAAGCAACTGAGCAGCGAGCATCAGAAGAGACGACATTTATTTTGCCCAGCAATCGAGCGATCTATTTTATTCTGCTTTGCAGGTTAATTTCAGATCAGAAAGCAGTACTCAGGCTCATAAGAAGCATTTTCATAGTGATAATGTTCAAAAATGAGGTTCAGCAGCTAAATAGAGCTCTAGACAGTTGAAACATAGCAAACAGGCAGGTTTCCCTCCAAAAGGCGCCAAATTCAAAATTTTGAAGGTGTTAATCGGTTAACACATATGGTTAACCGATTAACCATTGGAAAATCAGCTCAGATTTCAAATTTTAATAGTGTTAACCGGTTAACGCGTATGGTTAACCGGTTAACCATAGCAGATTTTGCCCTGTACGTGATTTTGCAAGCTGTTTGCACTTGGGGTCCAAATTTGATCACATTGAAACTCATTTTTACCAAAAAGAAAGAGCTAGAATGTTCTTGAAAGTTGGTTATTTCAATTTTCCCTCCAAATTCCCATGCCTAGCTCCAAACAACTTTCCAATCCAAAGTCCAAACCCCACCTTTGGGATCCAAACCTAGATCATATTTAAATGATCTACTCCAAACCAAAACGAGCCAATTCTCATTTGTGACAATCATTTTTCAGACTTGATCAAGAATTCTCTCTCAAATTCTCCCAACTTCTCCTTTTCCAAAACCCACACTCAAAGCTCTTTTCACTTGGATTCATTGATTTTGCATTGAAATCAATGGAGTCTTGAGCATAAACTTTCATCCATTCTCATCTTTGGATCAATCTTCATCATCAATTTTCATGCAAATTAAGATCTGATCTTGGAGCTTTAAGTGGAAGTGATTATTCGAAGCGTTTCGACTCGAATTTGGTGGATCTTCGTTCATACAACTATAATTGGCTTGGATCTCGAAGTTTTCCGGGTTTCTATTGTTTAAACTACTCAAATTCTGTTGATCAACACTAACCGGAGCAAATCTCCGCTTCAAAGGTTGGATCCCTAGCATTTTTGAGCTTATTTACATTTATATGATGATTTTCATATTCGATTGAATTTTGTGAATTCTAATCCGTGTGAATTGCGATTGTGCTGTATAGACATGTTCGCATGTCTATTGGTTTTCTGTTTGCAGGCGTAATTTCGTGCTTATTTGATAAGCTGATCTGTTGGATCACTTGATTAAGTGATTTTGTGCATTAAGTGCTTTTTCTGTTGCTGTTTTTCACTTCTGGTACAGTGTTAACCGGTTAACCAATTCAAATATTCAAAATTTTCAAAGGTTTCAGGGTGTTAACCGGTTAACGCGTGGTGTTAACCAATTAACACCTACGAATTTCCAGATTTTCACTTGTTTTACACAGGTTAACCGATTAACAGTATGTGTTAACTGATTAACACTGTACCAGAATGCCATGTTTGCTGTTTTGTTTGCATGTTCGCATACCGATTCAATTCGAATCATCATAGATTAGTATGATGCATTAGGATTGAATTGTTTCGGTTGTTTTCCACTGTTTGTGATTGATTAATCATGTTGTTGTTGCTATGTATGACCATTCTTTCAATTGTTTGCATGCTTGTATGCGGTTCGAATCGATCATTCGTTTGCATGTTTAATTGCTTGCATGTCTCACTTTTCCCCATATGTTTGCATCATTCTCACATCGCTGTTGAGGTCGAGACGCGCTTGTGGCGGCTGCTTCCCCACACATTTTTCCTCCCTCCCACCATTCTAATTGTGCATTTTCGTGTTTGCATTTCTCTACTTGTGATTGATTCTTCCTTTGTTCTTCTTGTGCTTTCTTACCATGATCCTCATAGGATTCCTAGTCCCTCCGTTTAGGATAGGAGTAGGAGAAACATTAGGCGTTCAATCCAAGTATGCTAACATTAGGGTAGATGTTTCCCCTTTTAATCCAAACTCTAGGATCACTTTGTATAACAACGTTAGGGTCGAGTTTCCCTTAGACCTTATGTGCATCTTCTCTTCTCATCTTCATACAATCCTTAACACACTTAATAAAGATAATGGATATTGTGTCGTGAGCCTTATACTTTGGAAATGGTGATTGAGGGGCTTCTCCTTAATTACCTAGATTGTTTAGTATACGTCCTTAGGACGATATGCGACACATTCGATCCTAGGTTTTAGACTTTAGTACAACATACATTATAAACACTCAAATTCAAAACACTTATTCTCCGATAAAAAAGCACAAAATAAATTCAAACCTTTTCCCTTCGGGATTAATCAAACTTCTTTTTTCAGAAAAGAGTGTTGTTAAACTTTGGTTCTTCCGCAAACAGGCTTTGTCCCTAACTGCTGGAACGGATGTTTAACCCTACTCGGATAAAACACTTAATCAACATGTGGTTTCGTGTTCGCCCGAACTACGTTCGCTCTAATCTTTCATACCAGATGAAAATACGTAGGCACAAGACACGATGTTTTGGCGAGCAACCTTTCCCCCTTCTCTCCCGTAAGCACAAAACAAATTCAAACCTTTCCCCCTTCTCTCCTGTAATACCTTCCCCTCGCGTAACCGACTCCCCCCAGGACTTGGTTGCGATGACCTTGTCTTTCCCTTTTTCGTCAGGTTTTTCCAATCGTTTCCTTTCCCTCTCTTTGGGATAAATAACGAAAGGTGGCGACTCTTCTGTTTTTCCGCCGGTTGTTTTTCACAGTTGCGACACTTGGCTTCATCCACTCGAGGTTCCTTCTTGTTCGCAATACAATCTCTTGCAAAATGACCGAACTTTTGAAAAACAAAGCACTGCATATTGCGTTTGTCTATCCTTCTCCATTCACCTCTAAAGTTTCCTTGAGCACCATTTTTGTTGTAACTGCTCACACCTTTTTTACAAGCGAAATTCTTGAAACTTTAGGATTCTTTTACACCAAATTTTTGAAAATTCCTTTACTCTTCATGGGAAATTTTCCCTTTGATTTCTTGTCTTTCTCATTGAACCAAACTTGCAAAGCGATCTCCACCTTTTCTTTATCACAATTTTTCTCATTTCCTTTGTTCATATGCCTCAAGAGAGCTTTGAAGCTCCTTCTTCCTTATGGTCGTAAGCTCTTTCGATTCTTCAATCGCTAAAACAATGTTATCGAATCTTGCCATAAAAGAACGTAAGATTTTTGTGACAACATATTGTTCCATAACAGTCTTTCCACATGTATTTACTTAGTTCACCAACTGAGAAATTCTCATTGTGAAATCATTGATGGTCTCCTTCTCCTGCATTTGAATTAAGTCATCTGTCTTTTATGAGTGTGTAAACTTACAACCATTGCCTTGTCAACCTCAACTTT